>VDFB02103889.1:0-14416 GCA_007258455.2 Sequoia sempervirens | reverse complement strand
CGATCCCAAGTGTTTGGTCAGTTTATCGCAGACGTCCTGTTCAAGCATCTGTTGTGCAACCAGTCATGGCCGCACCACCTGCAGGACCGTGGGGAAATGCTTTTGGTCCCCTCCGTTTGACTCCACCTTTACACGAACTTCCTCGTGTATCCAGGAAGCATCTTCCAAAATTTCAAGGTGATGGCAAACAACACCCCGATGAGCACATATCCGCATTCTACATAGTATGCGGCGTCCTTGGCATTGAGCACGAAGATGTTTCTGTAAGATTGTTCATTGAATCCCTTCAAGGGATTGCAGCTGAATGGTTCTTTACTCTTCCCAATGCTTCCGTCACCAATTGGGCCACTCTTCGCACTAAATTTGAAGAAAGGTTTAAGCCTGCTGAAGATTCACATGCTCTATTGGCGCAACTCACCACCATGCGTAAAGAAGCTCACGAGCCTATGCGCGAGTTTGTGGCGAAGTTCAATAAGTTGGTGACACGGATTCCCAATGATGCAAAACCAACGGATCACAACCTGAAATGCTTCTTCATCAACACCCAATTACCTAAGGTAAGTTTCTACTTGCGTAGGGAAAATCTTGTTAACATTGCAGCAGCCCAGCAATTGGCTACCAGTCTGGAGGACGACATGATCCTTGCTGGGGAAATCAGGATGGGGACTAATGGAAATAAAAGGATGCAAGCCTCAGGATCTTCAGCATCCAATGCTAGTACCTCCACTGCCAGCTCAAATTTCACAGATCCCATGGTCCAAAGGTTGGCAAATGAAGTTCTGTCTCTTAAGAAGCAAGTGTCAAACAACAACAATGGTAACAACTACAAAGACGTCCCTAGGAGGACTTTTCCTAACTATGCTGGCAACAAAAATCAGAATCGTCTCCCAGCACCTCCAGGACGACTTGCTCTTGAAGCCCCACCTGCTAACAATGCCGCTGGGTACTATGAGACTGAACAAGATGATTATGCTCAGCCCGAATATCCAGAAGAAGAAAATGCCGACCTCTTCCAAGAAGAAGAAACTGAATCGGCTGGCGACTCCAAGATCAGCTATTTGCAAATGATGGAAGAAGAAGAAGAAGAAGACGACTTGGTGACTGACACTTACGTTGTTTTTACGCGGCATCAACAAAGTGAACTTGACAAAGCTCAAGCTGCTGCTGTCCCAGAAAAAGAAAAGCAGCCTATAACGATTGCCAAAAGAGGATCTCCCCTCCCTTGGCAGCCTAAGAAAGCAGCAAATCCGCAAGTAAGTGCACCCCGTTCTTCTTCGTCAACTCCCATTGTTCCTAAAGCTAATCCTCCCGTTCCAAAGACCAGTGTGCCTTTTGTGAAACCAATCAGTGAAGTTACGGCTTCCAATCTACAAAGTTCTTTCCAGGCTTTCGACATCATTGACCATGCCAAGAAAACCAAGGTTCAAATGTCCGAGGCTGAATACCTCAAAGCCAACCCCGACCAATTTGACAGGCTTGTCAAGTTCGTGAATGATAAAAAGATCTCCCCAAGTCAGGATACTCCTCCTGACGTCCCAGTTACTCCTAAACCCAAAGTGTCACAGAGTAACCTCGTATCTAATCCTCCAACTGCTTCTGGACGCATTGATCCATTTTTCATCTCCCTACTTGTAAATGGTTTCAAGCTGAGTAACTGTGTCATAGACTCTGGTGCGTCTGACAACGTAATGCCCACCAAGGTAGCTACTGCGTTAGGCCTTGAGATGACCAAAACCTTCAGCCGTTGCTTTTCCATGGAAAATAAGCAAGTGCCATTGATCGGTCAGATCAAAGATGCCCAATATGCATTCGCCGCATACCCGGAGAAGAAGATAAAAATGACGGTCCTCGTGGCCGATGTACCAGCTTCCTATGGTATACTCCTCGGACGCAATTTCTGCAAAGATGTTGGAGGAGAACTAAGTATGGATATGTCTGAAGCAAGAATACCAGTAAAAGGTGTGATGCAAAAGCTGATTCCTGAAAAGGAATCAAAGTTTTCGGTTGTTGAGTCCAATGATCCCAGAGCTCAGATTTTGTTCGAATCATCAGGCGTGGGAACTTACTACCTACAAACAGATGAGGTAGGAGAATCCTCAACTCAAAATGAGCTAGAAAAAGATGATACTTCGTCAACTTCAGATGAAACGTCATCAAGAGATTTGTCCATCTCCGACCATGAATCTTCGTCAGAGGATGAAGTCTTGGATTTTGACACTGTTCCAATTGGTGATTCCAACGGTGTCTGGCTGCTCGAGTTCGATGGTAGCTGCTCTTCGACCGGTTCCGGAGCAGGAATGGTTTTCATCTCACCATCAGGAAAGTTTTTCCCTTTTTCCTTCAAGCTGCAGTTTGATAACACCAATAACACCGCCGAGTATGAAGCCCTGTTACTGGGAATGCAAGTTGCATTGAAGAAGGGTATAAAAAATCTTCATGCGCAAGGTGATGCCGAGTTGATAGTATGTCAAGTGAGAAATCTCTATCAAACAAAGAATGAGAGACTCAGGCATTACCGTAATCTCGTATGGGATTCCATTGAGGAATTCGAGGCTTTTGATATCTCCGTTGTTCCCAGAGAATACAATACTAGAGCTGATTCCCTTGCGATCTCTGCCACACTCTTGGTACCACATAAAGACTTTCAAGGTTCTACCTACACCATAGAGTTGGTTTTCCGCCCAAGTGTACCTGACAATTCAGAAAACTGGCAGATTTTCAACGACGACCATCAAATTATCGCCTTTCTTGAGAAAGCTGAGAATTTCGATGAGTTGTACTTTGAGGGCAGCGATTCTCCACTTCGAGAATCCGTGTCCGATCTAGATCTTGTTACAGGCGAGGAATATCTGCAACTCAAAGGGAATAAGATCCCTAAAGGATTGGTATCCTTGGAGAAACTTTTTGATAAGCATGATCGCCACGTCAAGAAACAACTCTCAGATTCTGACTCATCTAATGAGGTTGAACAGATAAATTTGGGAACTGAGGCCGATCCTAAGATGGTCAACATTGGCAAATGTTGCACGGCCGAAGAAAGAAGACGTTTTGCTCAGCTACTGCAGGAGTACATTGACGTCTTGGCGTATTCATATGACGATCTAAAGTCATTTCGGCCCAAGGAAGTGCAACATGACATTCCTCTCAAGGTTGGTGCTTTACCTTACAAACAAAAGCAGAGGCAGTACAATCCCAAGATTTCTGGAACGATTTTAGCTGAAGTTCAAAAGATGCTGAATGCGCGGATAATTTTCCCTATCCATCATTCAACATGGATAGCCAATATCGTCCCTGTTCGTAAGAAGAATGGTGAAATCCGCATTTGTGTAGATTTCAGAAATCTAAATCAATTGTCTCTCAAAGACAATTACCCACTTCCAGTGATGGATCAAGTTCTACAAAACGTAACTGGATCCGAGATGCTCTCCATGCTAGATGGATTTTCCGGTTACAATCAAATTGAAGTGAATTCAAGCGATCAACACAAAACCGCTTTCACAACGCCTTGGGGAACCTTTGCGTATCGTAGGATGCCGTTTGGTTTGATCAATGCCGGCGCTACATTCCAACGTGCCATGGATCTTGCTTTCCGTGACATAATGGGTAAGTTCATTGTGGTGTATCTTGACGATCTTACAGTGTTCTCCAAGCAACGCCATGAGCATTTCTATCATTTGAGACAAACTCTGGAGAGGTGCCGCCAGCACGGCATTTCCCTCAATCCCAAAAAGTCAACTTTTGGGGTGACAGAAGGTAAACTTCTTGGTCACGTAGTATCTGCTGAAGGAATTAAGATTGACTCAGAAAGAGTCAATGGAATCAAGTCACTCGTTTTGCCATCAAGCAAGAAAGCCGTTCATTCCTTTTTCGGCAAGGTGAACTTCTTGAGAAGATTTCTTCCAGACTTTGCTGAAAAGACTCGTCACATTGTGAACATGATGAAGGGTAATGCCACGTTTCATTGGACGGCGGAAGGAAAAGCAGCGTTCGATGACATCAAGGAGGCCATCGCTCATGCACCCGTATTGGTTTGCCCTAACTACACCAAGGAGTTTGTGATGTACAGTTATGCTTCTGAGCATACACTATCAGCAATCTTGGTGCAGGAAAATGATGAGGGTTTTGAATCCCCTATTGCATTCATGAGTTGCCCTCTAAAGAATTACGAGTTGAAATATTCTCAGATGGAAAAGCATGCTTTTGCAGTGGTGAAAGCCGTCAAGCATTTCCGGTTCTACATTCTGGGCAGTCATGTCAAAGTCCTCGTTCCAGATTCAACTGTCAAATCTATCCTCACACAACAGGAATTTGGAACGAAAAGAGGAAACTGGATTGCTAAGATTCAGGAATATGATCTAGAGATAAAGCCTACTAAGCTGATACGTGGACGTGGCCTTTGTTAGCTCATTGCAGAAAACAATCCAGGCGAGGAAATTTCGGAAGATGAGGAGGTCTCAGATGAAGAGGTTGATCCTAGTACACTTCCTATGGTACTATTCGTTAGCACCACTGATGAATGGTTTTCCAACATAGCTCACTTCCTGACATATGGAGAATGTCCTAACCACTTAACTCCGAAAGAAAAGAGGACCGTCAAGCTAAAGTCAGCTAATTTCGTCTTGTGGGATAGTGGCTTGTATAAGCGTGCGATGGATGGAACATTTCTCAGGTGTGTTGATAAAGAGCAACAGCAAAAGTTGTTGAAATCTTACCATGATTTGGCATGTGGTGGGCATTTCTCAGCGCCAGTAACCGCTCACAAAATCCTGAGAGCAAAGTATTACTGGCCTACACTCTTTCAGGACACGTACTCTTGGGTGCGTAAGTGTGAATTGTGCCAACAGTTTGTTGGCCGTCCAAAATTGGCATCTTTGCCGTTAAAACCTGTCGTGATTGATGAACCTTTCCAACAATGGGGCATTGATTTCATAGGTGCAGTGAATCCATCGTCAAGTGCTGGACACGTCTATGTTTTGACGGCTACAGACTATTTCACCAAATGGGTGGAAGCAATACCTACCAAGCGTGCTACTTCAGAAGTAGTGTGCAATTTCTTAAAAGAGAATATTATTTCCAGGTTCGGTGTGCCGAACAAGATTGTTGCGGACAACGCTTCTGCTTTCTCGTCAAATGAGATCACGGAGTTTTGTTTCGAGCATGGTATCACTTTGTCACATTCTTCCGACTATTATCCGCAGGGTAATGGTCAAGCGGAATCTAGTAACAAGAATCTGGTAACTATAATCCGCAAGCTGGTGGACGAGAATCAACGTTTGTGGCACAAGGCTTTGTTTGACGCTTTGTGGGCAGACAGAATAACTCTGAAGTGAGCAATCGGCATGTCTCCTTTTCAACTTTTGTATGGTTTGAATGCCGAGATTCCTATAACTTTGGAACTACCAGCCCTCAAGTTGGCTAAGGCCATTGAGGATGAGACGTTTGACAATTCTGTCGACAAGCGCATCATGTATCTCTCTGAATTGGAAGAGAATCGAGTTCAGGTGGCTGACCGCATTGCGGAACACTAGGATCAAGTGAAGAAGTTGTTCGACAAGAAGGCCAAGTCTCGAGAATTTCAAGTTGGTGACCTCGTCCTCCTATGGGACAAAAGGAGAGAGCCAAAAGGTATGCACGGGAAATTTGATTCACTATGGACTGGACCTTTCCAAATACATCAGTTGCATGGTGAAAACAGTTTCATGTTAGCATACAGAGATGGGACGCCATTTTCCCTTCCTCATAGTGGGAAACATCTCAAGCACTTTACGCAGTAAAGGAGTCGGCGTTGGTATGTAAATACTTTCAAGTCCTTTTGAGTCTTTGTGTTTTGTTTTTGTCGTCGTCGTCGCCTGACTCCAAGCCCAATGGATGGATAAAGGCACTTGAATTCTGGATTTCTTCTCCCTTCGTTCTTTTCTAAAGAACAACTGAAGGAAGATCCCAGCGAGGAGCCAAGCGGTATCACGGAATCTACTTGGCTTCGTTCCACGAATAACCCCTAAAACGTAGTTTCCCTCGATTAAGTGAAGTTCAGAAATGCATAGCGAGGTGATTTTCAAACCACGCTCGAAGTAGTGTTCCCAGAGTCTCGAATGATCCAATTCGAGGCATTCCCCCTTGTTAAGCCTCACAAGACTTAGCCGAAGCGAGATCTTTAAGTGGCGTTTCAGCTATTAGTACTTTGCAAATTACGGAAGATGCAGTAGCACTGAAAAAGTGCGCTCCTGCAGGGAAAATCCAAAAATTTGGCTAAGCCTGGAAATGTAAGGGCGCTAAAATTTAGCGCCCCTACATGCAGTGAATTTCCAAAAAATGCAAGGGCGCTAAATTTTAGCGCCGTTACATTTTCTTTCGACACTTACCTTTTTTTTATGCCTCTGGCACGTTTCTTCACAATTTCGCGTTTTTCGTCAATCGTGCCACTTTTCGTGCCTAAATTTATTGCACGACTTGAGTTAGGTTTTTAATTTTCATTTGCAAGTTAAGTGAATGAATTCGCCACTTTTGTTGTTTATATTTTATTTCTTTTGTCTCTCTCTTGCTGGGCGAATTACACTTGAACTACAAATTCGCGTTTTGGAAGGTTTCCGCCA
The DNA here is from genome assembly GCA_007258455.2 of Sequoia sempervirens. Taxonomy (NCBI): domain Eukaryota; kingdom Viridiplantae; phylum Streptophyta; class Pinopsida; order Cupressales; family Cupressaceae; genus Sequoia; species Sequoia sempervirens. The sequence continues at coordinate 7,823 of VDFB02103889.1, read as the reverse complement.
TTCATCTCTTCAACAAGATTTGCGTTTTGCCCTGGTAAGACTTTCTTTTGGTTCTTTGTATTTTCATTTGTATATGTTCATGTCTTTCATACGCGTTTTGGTTTCTTACATTCGCGTTTTTTTTCATTACGTTTGTTTTTTGTTCTTTCCATTCGCGTCCTTCTTCTCCTTCATACGCGTTGGAACCCTCATTCATTATGCAACTTTCTCCTCTGTGCGTGTTCATTTCGATGCTCATTCCTTCTTCTTACCCTACCCATACGCATTTCTTCTCTTGTCTTTCATACGCGTTTCTTCCTACCTTTCTCCTCTGCGCGCAATATCACTTGAGAATTTCTATCCACCCGCCATGCTTGTGTTAAGGTATCTTTGTTAGAAGTTCTTCATTCGTTTTGGAAAACATTGGAAAGATTCGCCATTGTAAAAAAGAATTCCTTTGACCTTTGAATGAAAATGTAATGGAATGGAGATGGTTTCGAATGACATTTCAAAGTTAACCAAACATTGCCTTTGCTGAAGCTTGAGCGCCTTCGCCATTCCTCATTGCATTTACATCTTCAAGAAACGCCAGAATTGCAAAAGCGCTAAATTTCCGCGCTATGACATTTTGAAGATACCTCAAAACTGCCTAACACTGTAAGATGTAAGGGCGCTAAAATTTAGCGCCCTTGCATCAAAGTCATCTCTCTCAAAAGCTAAAGCGCTGAATTTTAGCGCTATGACATCTTGAGAATGTCAGAAATTTGCCTAACACTGAAAGTGTAAGGGCGCTAAAATTTAGCGCCCTTACACCAAAAGCAATTTTCTCAGAATGTAAGGGCGCTGAATTTTAGCGCCCTTACACTTTTTGCAGGCTTTTCCCAGACCTTTCCAAATGAACTTCATTTTGGACCAGTGCGTCCCTGAGCTTCATTTTTCCGCATTCGTGCATCGTTTTGCGTGCCTCGCCATCCGCTCCATGCTTTTCCACCCTCGTGCTCATTTCACGCTTTCCCATGTTTCCTAACAATTGGTGTTTGTTCTGGCTAGACGGATTGCAGTCTACTCTCAGAGATCGTCAAGTCAAGAGTGCTCAGTGTTCCCGTTTCTTTTGATGACTGCTACGAAGCCTCCTTCTTCTTCGAAAGCAAAAAGCAAGATGAAGTACAAATATCACATGCCTATCCGCCAACTATGAAGCTGGAAGTTGAAATAAAGGATACATGTGGTTGGCCAACAAGACTTGCTGATTTCTGCAGCTGGATGAGACAAGTTTCCCCATTCAATGAGGGTAATCGATACAGAATTCCACTTGGTGGTTATGTTCCCCACATGCCTGCACACAAATAATTTAGGTTGTTCTAAATTGCATCTCATTACATTCGAGAAAGTAGAAGTGTGATCGACTTTTCCCAAAATGAGATTCTAGGACTGAATTTTCATTTCTTTGACACATCGTTTTCAAGGTTTCACATGGACAAATATATTGGATTTCTATATCGCGCAATACGTGAGATTTCGATGCTGATCCCAATAAAGCCAAACAGTTGATAAATACTCAATGGCTCAAAAAGCCTAGATCGTCTGTTTCTAGATGGCCGAAAGGACTCCTGAGAAGTGACTTCAAAGATGACGTCAAGGATATGATCACGTTTCTGAGCAGAGTGAAAGGTTTTCCGGAATCATCCACCTTTCACGATTGGATGTATGAGTACATCAGGATCATAAGGAGGCAGAAGGTGCATATTGACTGGGGTAAACAAATCAGTGATGAGATGCACGAACAGTTGATCAACGCTCCTACATTGAAGTTCTACATGACTTCTATCTGTACTAAAGAAATTGTGATGAGACAATTCCCAGGTCTATCCACAAAGGGGAATCGAATGATGGTGCCTGTGTACAGATATTTCTATCAGTTGGAGTTAAAGGAGAGCTTTCATCATTTCAGACGGGTCACCGATGCTTTCTTTGCGCCCTTACTCTTCAACTTTGATCCAGCTCTGGAAAGAAGAAGAGTGTCTGATGAGGCTTATAAGGTGGTAAGTAAAGTTGGATGTATTTTTCTCCAATTCCCAATGTTTACTTACTTGAGAGTAGGTTGTTACACCGGTTGTCCCTACATGCTACCACGTTATCCTTCGGATAAGTGGGTTCTCATGGAAACATGCAGACAACTGATGTCAGTGCAGAAAGAACGAAGAAGCAACCACAAGCGTGGATTCAAGTTCCCACTGACCATCGGCAGATATACTATCCAAACTGCACAAAAGGCTAAGTCTGTCTATGCTGAGATGCAGATCATGACCATCAAACTCATGTGTATAGGCTTGATTTGAATTACCGAGATGTTTAAAGAAGTTGCAAAGGGTCGTCACCAACATGTGTGTACCATTTTGAAGACATCTCCTGGCAGATTGCAGATGAAGAAGCTTATTCGCAAAATGGACTATTGTGATTGACAATTAACAAATCGTAGGATCTTGGTATCAACACCTCGTGAGGATTTTGAGATCCAAAGCGATATCATGAATGCTGTCTATGATGAGCAAGGCGTTGCTAAGAGGCCGTTGCCTGCAATACAGTGGTCTAGGAAAGAGGTCACCAGCATGAGAGAAAGGCTGAGACCAATCCTAGCCAACACAGAAGAATGGTTACACAAACATGGTCATACGATGAAAAGTTTCAGGACAGACTCAGAAGGAGAAGAGTCCGAGGCAGAAGCACGCCAACAGCAAGAACTCCGTGACAAAAACAAATCAGCGGCCGTTCCCACTTCTTCACGAAGAGGTCCAAGGATCAAGTTCACTGTTGGCAAGAAAGATACCCAGGTTGTCCAAAAGATAGAGAAGCCGGAATCCCATCCATCTCGTTCAAAGGGTAAAAAGCCCATTCTAGAGGAGGTAGATTCCGATGAAGAAGATAATTCAAGCGACCAATCCGCTGAAGATGAAGATTCAGCAGAAGCAGACTCCGATGCCGAAGAGGTTTCTGAAAGCGGGCAAGAGTCTGACGAAGATTCTGAAGAAGGATCTAAAGGTGACTTCAAAGGTGAGCCAGAATCAGAGAGACAAGAGGGTGATCAACAGGAACCCGAGTATGATGAAGAAATAACTACTTCTCCTCCCGAGAACGTAGTTGAGGAAATCCACAGAACATCATCGCCCGTGATTTCAAATGTTCCTCATACCCTTCTTGAGTCAAGAACTCCTCCACCTCCCGTTCCCTCGTCACCTATTCCTACCACAAGCATTCTTGCAGCCGAGATATCCCCTATCCCTGCAGCATCAACCCAGCTTGATACTCCTTCAGTGACAAGCATCCATACGGTTGATATACTGTCAAGCCCACCATCGTCCATTCCTAGCTTGTCTTCGCCAATGTATGATATCACTTCTGAGAACGAATTCAATCGTTTCATGAATGAGTCAATGCGTGATCAGCTCAATGTGTCAACTACAGGAGCGATGATGACAAACACTTCTCCAATTGTCACGATACTAATGGTGAGTTCAGATGTGACAATAACTTCAGAGGTGGCAATGGCGACTGACTTGACAGTAAATCCAGAAGTTCACACTTTTTTTCTTCCTCCTTGGCTAATATCTCAAGTGTCGAAGCGTAAAAAGCAAATGATTTCTCCAGAGGAGCTCGACCTTGAAGAGATAGTTTTTCCAAAGGCCAAAGGGAAGAAGAAGGCAAAAGTATGCTCGAGGCTGAATGTTGATAAGGCTGGCCATAAGTATGCTGGAAATTGGCATGCCACCAATCAATCAAGAAGGTGATGTCAATATGGAGGACTACACAAGAATAAATCCAGCCAAAAGGTTACCAACGAAAGTGCAAGTTTGGCGCTAGTCACTTTGGATATCTTGGCAGGAAGGGTCGACAAATTTGAGCAATCTCAGAACATGTACAAACGTAGGGCAAAGCATTATGCCACTGTTGTAAAGAGACTTGCCGGTTCTCCAAGTAATGCACAACCGCTGACAGTGGTAAGTATTGAAGACCCAACTGTCAAGAAAGCTGAGAAATTCGCCTCCAAAGGCAGGGTGTTGTATGACTTTGTTGAAAAGATCATCGAACACGGATCTCAGATAATTTTGGCTGCGGATGAGAAAACCACCATGTTAGCCAAGCTCACCACAGAGCTTGATAAAGAAAAGAGCGTACTTTCCCAAGAGCGCAGAGACATGGAAAAATGCCTGTTGTCATGGTCAGAAATGAAATAGGTAAAGCTCAGCAAATTGGTGGAGGTTGGGGTAATTCCCGACAAAGAAAAGTTTGTAGAGGTAAAAGAATCACTGAAACACAGGATTCAAGTGGTTCAATCTCTCATTGAAGATCTTCACCAAGTACAGGAAGATGTCGACGGGCATCGCAACATTCTTGACAAAAGTATCAGAGAGTTGCCTGGTCAACTTCTTGAAGACAATCGTATCTTCCTACCGGCCACAGAAATATCCCTGATCTTCAAGGAAGCCATCATGAATTTGATCGACAGTTCAGACTTCTCAGAAGCTTCGCTGAACATCATTTGTGATACAAGGCTCACATTGGACAACTTGAAGACGCATCTTGACAGGTGTAAGAAGGTTCACTCATCTGCCATGAGATCAATCACGAGAATTCACACCATTGTGGATTACACCGTTGGTCCAGATGAGAAGTTCGTGCAGGAGACTAGGAGGAAATTTGAAGACTTCCATGCCCAATGCAAAGAGAGACGGAAGCTGCCCCCTCTATTCTCTCCAAAGTTGTTAGACATTCAAAAGTAATCCCATTATGCATCTTGTAAATATTTCTCAACATTTTCAATGTCATTTTGTAAATTGTAATTAAGCACCAAGTCCAAAGATGTAATATTTTCAAACAAATACATTTGACTTTGGTCGTTAGGTGAGATTTCCCAAAATCGCCACCTAACTCTCCCCATTTTCTATCTCTTTTCCTCTCTTTTCCCTCATCCCTCTTCTATATAATGTGAGGGATTTTCATTGTAATATTGTCTTTAGCCTTTTGCAACTTAAGTGTTGCTCCTTTGTAAGCAAACTTGTGAAACTTTATGTCATAATTTCTAGAATGAGATTCAATCAATAAAGAAAAGGATTGCAAGCCAGACTTTGCGTTGGATTCAATACTTTTGTAAGTTGATTTGATTTGGTAGTGATTAGTTCGAGGAATCTGAAAGACTCTAAGTGGTTGATGTAAACTTTGTGTTACATCTATTATTTAGATTGCATTGTTAGTTTGTTTATCATTGGTTGAGTGATCTATAAGACTTTGCGCTTATAATCATTTATACTCTTGCATGTTCTTGTTGGATAATCTATAAGACTTTGTGCTTATAATTATTCATTCTCTTGGATACTTTGTCGAAGGATCTACAAGACTTTGTGCTTGTAATCGTTCGTGCTATTGACACTCTTGTTGGATGATCTACAAGACTTTGTGCTTGTAATCGTTCATGCTATTTGAAGAATTGTTGCGTCTAAGAAGACTTTGTGCTTCTAACGTAGCAAACGGTATGTTTATGCAGATCCAACATTGATAAAGCTACGGAACGACTTTGTGCCTTCGAGAGCTTTCCCTTTTTATTTTCTTTTGTTTGTTGTTAATTACTTCTGGTATCTCTACGCTTCGCTTTGACGAGATAGAGATATTGGCATTACTGCTGGTTGTTAGTTTTAAGTTATCAAGAATTCGGAACTTCCAACACGTGAAACATTGTAAAACATCTTCTCTGAAAAAAGAGAGAAGGATGAATGTAACACACCCCCCCCACTCTATGAATTTCGTGTACATTGTGTAATTACTTTTGTGATTTACTATTGTTTCTCTTAGCAGTAAGAAGGGCGCCTCCCCTTTCCGAGAGGAGAGATTCATATCTCACATAGTTGTGGCTGAAGTCCAAGTTGTGTAATCTGTCGAGAGTTGATTATATAATTTTCACCCAACAGGGGTCCCCATTTGCAATGGGGCGATGTGTGAAAAAGGTCACAACATTAGCCCCAACCCGAATAAATGTTCCTGAACATTTCAAAATCCATTCCATACTCAAAACCCTTGGAAAAATTCTTTCACAACCTATCAATTGGCTAGGGGATATACTTAAAAGGGAAGAGGAATCCTATATTGGATCAAGGCACCTCATCTTTTGATTACAAGTGTGTGTATACGCATTCGTTCTAACTCAAAAGACCATTGAAACTCCTAGAATCTATCCCAGCAAGTTAAATAAATATCTTAACTTCAAAAGCATCCGGGACATTGCCTCGCTGCCAGTTAGGCGTCCATAGCCCCGGTGGAGTTACTCGTATGTTCCCAAAACCAATATTTCATAGTATTTTCTGTTCATTTCTCATTTTCTTTTCTTTCTTGTTTTCATATATTTCTTATAAGCACATTTACTTTTTCTTTTGATTGTCCGTCAATTCCTCGATTGGCTGGCAAGCAATGAAGCCTCCAATGGGTCTGAGAATTGCAGTGGCTCTGAAGCAAGACGTAAGATTTTCACTCGCCAAGACTTCTCCTAAGAAACCTCAATGACTTAGAGCAATTAATCATGTGTGTGAAATATAGCAATCACGAAAATTGGTGTCAAGACACAATAGATGATTCCCTTCCGAGTCAAGTACAAATCCTAACCAAATGATAAAACTCGAAAGAATAACCTCAGATCCCAAAGCACTTCCTGAATGATTATCTAAGAAATGGACTAACATTATGTCAACATTTTACTGGAGTGTGGCGAAAACAACACAACACCCCCCTCACAAATGGGATCCCCTTTTATTGAAAGCGAACTAAACTACGAAAGCAAGACAACTAATCTAAACAAAAACAATAACTTTAAGCGAACAACAATCAAAAGACCTAAGTACATACAACTCCTAGCATGATTTCTCAGGATGTTCAGGAGTGACAAAACAATAGTGATGGTACGGAGCCTAGCAAATTTGTCCTTGAACTCAGAAAAGTAATCTTTCACAATACAAATCTCAAACTCAAGCAAAACTTTAGGAAAGATTAGCAATTGAGGCAACTCATCCAGACCATGATTAATCCATAAACAAGTCGTCTTTCCTAAATCTCCATAATCAAAATGATATTCTTTGTAACCAATAGTAGGGAAAGATATAACCTGATGGTCTTCATTCATTGGCCTGCACTCTTGCCTATCGTCCACTGCTTCATTAGGAGGTCGAAGTTGATGGTGAACCAAACCTCTTGCATCTAAAACGTGTAGATGATCCAAACTGGGAGGAGTGGAGCAGGAAATCAATTCAATAGGGCATTTGGAATTTTGGATCACTTCATGTGTTGGCTCCTTTTGAATACCTAACAACAGCTCAAGCCCCAACCGGAATTGTTCTTCATTTTCTATCTCTTTATCAAGCAGTGTTCCATTTGTTTCAATTTCATCAAGCAATTCTTCCATGAATGTGAGTAATGGATCAAGTGTTGATGCAAAATATATTTCATATTCTGCCTCCATCTTGGTAGCCCATTGATCGTCAAACACATCATCTTGCCTTAAGCTGCTTACCATTTCTTCCATCTCGTTCATGCAGGATTGAATTTTTTCATCGAGGACCGTCCCTTCTTGAAGTGTACTGGAATTGCTTCCTTCTTCACGTTCTCCTCCTCTAGTGAATAAATCTTTCACATCATCTTTACCTTGAGCTAAGTCCTTTGTTTTTGGTTCTTGATGATCTTCAATAACTCGCAATCTAGTACATTCATTCACTTCCGTATGCTGACAGTTGCCTTGGGTGTTTCCTCTTGCTTGGATATATCTCATGGCTTCTTTGATCTTTGCTCCAATAGCCTCTTGTTCTAGC
>VDFB02103888.1:0-12991 GCA_007258455.2 Sequoia sempervirens | reverse complement strand
GGGGGATGGTTGGGATTTTTGTGATGTGGATGCCTCGTTTGACTTGATTTCCTTTTTCTTAGGGACCCAAACCATTTTAGTTTTGGAATTTTCTTTTGGAGGTATGGGCTTATATAACTTTTTGACTATATTTTGCTTTGACTTTTTGTATTGATGTCCTAAGGCATAAGGATTTTTAGGATTTTTAGGATTTTTTACTTTATATGTAGAGGCATTGAAATTTTTGCTTTTAAATCCCATGGATATGGTGGAATGAGTGGAACCTTCTTGTTTAGACAATGTGTGAATTTGTTGGTCGTGATTATAAATGTTAGGGTATTTATGGATAAATGGATAAGAGAATTGGATGGTAGGGATATTAGGTGTTGGGAGTAATGGAGTTAGATTAGATGTAAGGATAATAGGAGTTGGAAGTAATGGTGGAAAAGTCAGTGGTGGTAGGTGTATGGTCACATGCTTTTGAAATTTTTAGGATGATGGAGGAGGGATGGCAACATATGTCTTAGGCATATGATAGGATTTATGATGGAAGGAGGACTTAGGAGGCATGGAGGAAGTACCGACATCCTAAGATTGGTTTCCTTGGGGTATGCAATGGACAATGGGACTAGATGTAGGTGGAACACTAGACACAAGTTCCTTATTGGATGGAGAAAATGACACAAGGGAAGATAATGGTTGTTGTTGTTCTAAGGAGGAAAATTCATGAATGAGGGTGGAAAGTCCAATAGGATATGATGGAGGATCATTAGGATCTTGATTAGCATTATGTTCACTTAGATCTAAGGTATTTGTTTGATCTTCTGTGTGTTCTTGGGAGGCATATGTCTCATCAAGGGAAGTGGATGTTGATGGATCATGGATAGGACTAGGTGGAGGTGAATTTTGAATATCTTTCTCATGGATGGGTATAGGATCAAGTTGCTCATGGATAGGCTTTTCATCATTATGGATATCATCTTGATCATAGAAAAGATATAGATTATGGATAGGTTGGATGACAATGATTTGATCTTGATTAGGACTAGGGCTTGATGTTTCCACATGCTTAGGATTAGGCTCTTGACATACATCTTGGGTTGCTTGAATGGAAGTGCAAGGGGATGACTCTTGAATGGGCTCGACATGTTCTAGATGGTCAACAACATAGGAGCATGAAAGAGGGTGACTTGGACTTACAAGGGGGGACTCTTGACTTGGCTCAAGGGGTTGTGGATGACATGGTTGACTTGAAGGACTTTGCATGATGTTTGAGGACTCTTTTGTATGTTCAAGTATATGAGTTGAATGAAATGGTGACAATTGATTCCTTTCTTGTAGCCCTTGGGTCACATCCTTTGTAGGTGGATTGGTAGATTTAGATAATGCCATCAATTTATATTTTAAATATCTAAATGTAAGGCATTCATTTGATGGAGGATTAGATGATGGTGGGGGTAATGAAGAGTTTGATTGGTTAGAAGGTGGAGAGGCCAATGGATTAGGACTAGAACATGGTGGATTAGGGATAGGAATTTGATTGGATGGTGGTAAGGGTGCATGGACTAGATTGGTGTTCCCCTTGTCAAAGGTGGCATTAAGACTTAAAGGCTCTTGATGTTGTTGCCAAGGTGGACTTGGGATCCTATATTCTTGTTGTGATATGGGTGGATATGTTGATGTGACATTGACATGATAAGTAAATGGGTTTGGTTGGCATGATGATGAAGGTGACACATAGGATTGTGGTTGAAAGTCTTGAGGTTGGAATGGTGTTTGGATTTATGATATGATTTGTTGTTGTGATGATGATGGAGGGGTTGAATAGGATAATGACTGTTGAAAGGTTGATTGATGTGGATAAGGGTTGAAATTAGAAGAGTTGTGATAGGTTGATGAAGGGGAAACTTGATGTGTGGATGGATGAGGTTGATATGATGATATAGGTGACACATAGGGTTGATGTGAAATGTGTTGATGTGGTGATTGGACTTGATAATGTGCTTGTTGGACTTGACAATTGGCCATGAGGTATTGGATTTGTGCTATGAGTTGTCGCATTTGAGGTGATTGGTTTGTTTGAAGTTGTTGGATAATGTTATGGGTGCTTGAATGATTTGTTGGGTTAAAGATGTTTGACTTGTTTGAGCTACGTGAAGCATGTGAACAAGTGCTTGTGCTACATCTTCCAATGTTCGCATGGTGTAAAATGATGTTGATTGGATTAAAGAGATGATGATGTGGAATGACGAGATTGTATGATTTGGATGATGTGGCAAGTGTTTATTGGAAGTTTGACTTGGGCAATATCAAACAAAATATCTCACATGTAAATGCATGAACACACACAGCACAATGATAAGTTTGTCTTCCAAGATTAAATGTTATGATTAAGCAAACACTTGAATACACAACAACAAGCCTTATGACTAGTCAAGTGGGGTATGGCCAATTAGGTCTCAAGTGAGTTTTCACAAGGTTGACTAGGTATAATTTGGAAGCAAAATCTTGCCAATAAGCTGGGAGAAAGGGGTAACCCAGCCTTCACCGTCACTTCCCAAAGGTATAAAGTTCTTTGGGGCTTAGCCCAGAGTGACAAGATTTCAACTCCCAAAGGAGCGTGTCTTTAGATTCACACTCGATTGATGTCGTCCCTTGGAGGGGTGTGTGCTCCAAGCAGGCCTCCTAAGAAGGGTATGACAAAAGTGAACCAAGTGAGGTGTTGTGGAGGACACACACTTGATTCACACTTGCAGTGATTAATTTCCCTTTAGAAATAAAATGTGTGTAAAACAATTCAAGCACTTGTTCTTTTTAACCCCAAGCCAAGATGTGTGATTGATGACATTGGTTTTTTTAAGCCTAATTTCAATGATGTGACAACAAACAAGATTTATTTTAGACCCCAAAATCCAAATGTGTGACAAACTAGATGTTCTTTTTAGGCCCAAATTGAAGTGTTTTGGCAAACAATGATTAAGAGATGAAAGGTGGAATGTGTGCACCTAGAATTTCTTTAGCTCCAAATCTTTGTCCACTTAATCCAATGTGTCCTTTGAAGTGTTTATTTTTTGCACATGCACAAAACCAACAACAAAGCCAAAACCCTAACAAGATAATTGATCACTACTATTAGAGGGTTACCTAATCAAGACAAATCTGATTTTAAGAAATTTTTTTGATAGTAAAATTAAAAATACAAAGAATAGAGCCTATCTAAAATTGCAAGATCTTTCCAAAAATGTAAATAAATCAGAAAAATTTGTTGTTTTGCATCTGAAATTAATTTTTTATGAAAAATCATAAAAAAATTATAAAAAATAAAAAAAAGCTCAAAAAATTCTTATTTTTGGACTAGAGTCATCTGATGTCATTCCAAATTTGCAAAAAATAAATTGTGATCAGATCTACAACCGTTTCTGAGATATAAGCAAATCTTTTTGAAACAATAATTTTAAAAGATCTATTTTTTGACTAATAATTGCGCATCCAAATTTAAAAGATAAAGAAAAAACCCCTATTAAAATTTAGAGAGCTTTCTAGAAATGTAAAAATATTTGCAAAATTTGATAATTTGCTCTCAAAATTCATTTTTCTTGAAAAATAGAAAAAAATTATAAAAAATTAAATACTGATCCAAAAATTATGATATTTAGAATGAAAGCGTGTGATGTTCTCCCCAATCCGTAGAAAATGTTTTGTGAGAAAATACATAGCCGTTTGAAAGTTATGGTCAATCTTTGAAACTAGGGCTTTATCCACAATGATGTCAAACTCCGCAACAAAAAGCAAACAAAAACCTCGCGAACAAAAAGAATCCAACTCCAAGATTTCTCAAAATGTGTTAGCAATACGTAACTGAACGAAGTACAATTTGATACGTATTGCTGGGAGTTGCACGGATTTGACGATTTCTTTTGAGTGGAAGATTAAGTTTGATATTCAAGATTCATATCTTTTCTAGATTTCATGGGATTGACTAACCATAAACTTAACATGAATATATACTCATCTTCAATAATATATTTGACCAGATCTTTGGAAATCTCGGAATATGTTGCCCTCTTCCACCTGCTCAAGATATGCTCGATCTCATTTTCATACAATGCATCCATTTTACATTTTATATTTTATATTTTATATTAAATTAGTTGACTAGAAAGAATATGCAAAGCTTGTGAAAAGGTGGTAACTTGGGCTTTTGGGCAAAAAGTATATTCACACTTTTCGACATTTCCTTTTCCTTCACTTAAACTTATTTTTTCTAATTGATTAAGGTTAGTTATAAAAGTTACAATACCTCTTGTGAGATTGAGATTGATTTTTTAATTGATTAAGGTTAGTTATAAAAGTTACAATGTCTAGATTGAGATTGATTGACAAGTGCTTGTTAGATTTAATGCTATTCTATTTACCATCTGATGTATAGTTTGGTGGATGTTGTAAATGGAAAGTGAATAAAGATAGGGTGACACTTTTCATTATGGTTTTTGTGAAAGTAAATGTATTTGTTTTAAGTTTAAAATTTAATAGAATAATCGGAACCATTCACATCAATAAAGAGACTTTATATGTAATAATCAAAGTGTTTTCAAATATTAAAAAAGTTGTAAAAGTTGAAAGCGTTCTTTAGTTATTGATAAAGTTGAAACATGTAGAAAGAGTTTACTTGAGATTAAGTCTTGTTGAATAAATAGACCTCATACCATAAAGGAATGAAGTGTGGATCATGTCATGATTTGATGTTGTGAAGACCCCTCAATGTTAATGTTAAATCAAAGAAATTTGATTGTTCATACACCAAAATGACTTTGGTAGTGTTGAGGCCCGCAATCCCTAATAATTAGCCAATAGGCTTCCCTTATGGACTTGCATGTCCAAAATTGATCATAAACTACACTGAAAACAAGATTCACTCACCATTAAACCACTATTGAGTTGTTAGAAAACAAGTTTCAGTTGTTGGTAAATCAATTGCCATTTAATAGTAAAATCTTCCAAACTATCATGTGAAATCCTCAAAAAACCAAAATCAAATAATACCCAATTTCTATAAAGGAAAAATCTAGATTTATCTTTCTCCAAAATATCATGTGAAATCTTCAAAAAATCAAAATCAAATAATACCCAATTTCTTAAAGGAAAAATATAGATTTATTTAAGTGAAAAAGGTCTATCATTGTAATCCTTGAACCTCTTTTAAGTGTAAGTACTAATATTAAATTGAACAAATCTAATTATTGATAAATGTGACAATAAATAACTTATTAAACTAAAAATAAATTATTTACTAGCTTCCAAAAATACATTGTAAACTGTACAAAACTCTCTTATCAAAAAGAGTTATAAAATTGAAATGTTTTAACAAAACATTGGGCCAAATAGTTTAAGTTAATAAAAAATCATCTAAGTTAAAACAATAATTCCCTTTCCCTACATTCCATGGACACAACATGCCCATTAATAGATCACACCCAAACGAATTGATTCCATGATTTAATTTCATTAAAAGAGTAAAATTAAAAAAATATAATATAATTATTTAATTGGGCATTTGAAATGGGGGCCATTCCCTCTTAGGAATAGTATTTTCTCCCGACAATGTGAACTAATTCACTAGGTATGCCATTTCTAATGTAACCTTTGTTTTCCACGATCTAATTAATTAAATATTTGATTAAAATAATATAATAGAATCTGACCTTAAAAGTTTAGATCATATATAATATTTGATTAAAATAATATAATAGAATCTGCCCTTAAAAGTTTAGATCATATATTGTCAGTGCCACTTCTCCTCCAGGTTGGCATGAGAGGAAGATGATAGTTTAATCCATTAAATGTTTTCCCCCAACCAATAAGAAGTAACTTTTAAATACTTATATTTAAATTGGATGCCCATTAAACACGGATGGATTTTTAATGGTTCTTGTCATGTGAAACTAAGATTTCATTTTGATCTCACTACTAGTGAGACTAAGGTTGGCACAATTGCTTTTAGAGTATATTTTTAGAGTATATTTATATATGCATGTGAAAATTATATATTATTTTGGTTAGAGTGTTTTAAATGTAATAATAAATGTATGAGTGATATATTTTTATATGATTTTGGTTTATGATATTATAATATTTCAATTTTGTTATTACTTATTTTACGATATTGATTTTAGTTCTTAAATTTATTTTTATTGTTTTGGGTGGTGTGGACTTGACCTAAGTTGCTTTCACACATGTAGATTAGAATCTTGAACTTTTAAAATTCAAAAGTTTTAAATTTAGATCTTGCTAATCATTTCATTGGTTGTTTTTTTTATATATGTATTGAACAAAGCAATTTACAAAGAACGGGAGCTACCAATCATTTCATTAGTTGTTGTGAGTCTAATTAAACATATCTATATTAATTTGAGCGTTATGTTATTGTATTTTAAAGACATTCACTCATTTATTTTAAATCATTTTAGAGATCACCTAGGAATTATGTAAGGACTTGTTTTTAAGAACTATATTATTATATTGGCACATACCATCCTAGGTTCATTGCACATTGTTTGTTGTCTTCCACCTTTCACTTGGAGTTGTAAATTCAATCCAACTAGGGGTCTAACTATGAGAACATGAATTACAAATTTTAAAAAATCTAAAGGTGTTTCTAATCACTACCAATTCTTAGATTTAAACACTAGAAGATCGAGGTAGGTGAAATCTAGTTGTCCATGTTGCACCTTGCTTGTTTAGATTTGAGAATCACAAGAAGAGGTCAAGTATGTATGCACATAGGTGAACTAGAGAAAAACATAGTTAGTTTGCAATATATGAGATCTCTGTTTAAGAAATCCTTATAATTTCAACACCTTAGTTAATCAATTCTAGACATCTTTAGCTTCAATTTCTTGGCTTTGAAATGTAGCTAACTATTTTATGTGAATTTATTTCAATTCTACATTAACTATGACATTTATTTCAATTATCAAACCCATTTTATAAACCTAAGCCTTTATTTATTGACTAATTATTAAACATAGGTAGACCATAATGAATGCTTACATTTTTAGTGAACCCACACTCCCACATGACCTAGGGATTTGGTCTTAAGGTTTATCCTTCTTTCTTAGGATGTTCACATCTAATTTTCTAATTATGTATATTTATATCACATTTGATTATGGTTTGGATTTACTCTCACCTATGTTTCACTGATTTATCTTGATTTGGGTTTAGGACTTTAGTATTATTTGTCTTTCCCATTCACCCTCCCTTATGCACTTTTATTTTTGGATCTTTATTGTGTATATTTTTCACCTTCCTTACCAATCTCACTTCCTATGTCACCATGCTTTATGATGATGCATCATTTTTGACATGTGATGGTGACTTGCCTACTACTTTAGCCCCATACTCATTTGATAAATATAGGGATCTTGATTAATGTGAAGTTGTACTTAGTGAGCATATGCCTTCTCCATCCCATGATATTTTTTTATTTCATAGGTCTATGTATTCTCATTCATGCACTTCTCTAGTTTCATCTTTCCTTGAGGGTCATAGAGATGTCAAAACATGAGGTTGCTATTCATTGTTCCCTATCTTTCCCTCTCGGTCTATTGATAAAAAGATGAACCTAACTAATAAATATGGTAAGAAACTAGTTATATAATCTATGTTAGAAGATGAGAATATAGCAAGCATAGTGTCGTATATTATCTAAATATATTTTACTTTAGATGAAAATGAATTCACTCCCTAGGAAACTACACTTTGGTTTACAAAAGGAACTAGTTTAAAATAATTTTAAACTAATTTGAGGTACTAAGAAAAATATACTACATAAATAAATATCCAAAGAAGATAAAGATTAGAATGCATTCCTAGTTTGATGTTCACTGACTTGGATACCAAACCAAGGATCGACAAAAAGAACATACATAAGTATAGCCATTATTTTGATAGAAAACTATATTTGAGATGCTATCGTGAACTCAATAAAGACTAAAAAAATGTGGCCACATCACTTATAGGTTTGGGTATGAAATATTTTATATAATTAAAATTTCTATATAATATAATCAATGCAATAGAAATATAGCAAATAAATAATTGAAATAAACAACTTGGACAAAGAAACATTAAGAAATAAAAAATTGAAGCATGTATCACTTAGATCTAGAAGCGTAATAAATAATAACCTATATCTATAATAGGGGAAATAAATAATAAGTGATTAATCATATCTCTTGAGCTAGGTAATTTTGTTGTTCATTACATTTCATTCCACTTACATCAAATATCAAGTCTTAATCACTTGGCATTGGCATAGTCACATCAACATCACTTGCATTGTTACGTGTTATCTTCCAACTCTTTCTAAAACCATTAAATCAAATATAAGGGATTTTCATGTAAGGATAATATATTTACTTAGCAATTTCCCAAAGGTGGATGACAACACCTCTGATATTTTGTTATAGGTTCAAACATCAAAGGTGAACCTATATGTGCAAGTATAGAAGGTTTGTAGGCCATAGGATTGTTTCCACATGTCAAAGATAATTTTTTGTCAATCAAGTTTACATATGTGCTATAGAAATCATTTTCACACACATAAAATTGACCTAGCTTTAATGAATCCTCATCATCTTTGTTAGCTCATCTCAAATTAAAAATTAGATTTAATTCTATTTTCATATCTAATTAGACACATATTTTCAATTATAACTTTTTAATTTAGGATGAATTATTTATCCATCCTTATTTATATTTATTTATCCTATATATTTATGTAGTCATCATTTTATCCTTTTTAGAATTCAAAACGTTAAATTAATATGGTACATTTGACTTTATCATTAAGCAATTAACCCTAAAACTCTTCCTTACCATGGTATTTAATTCCATCTCCACTTATTTTCCTTATATTGTGTGATGATCACCTACTTTGCATATATTAAGGTTGAGTGCTTGATTGATTGATAGGTATTATTGAGGGGATTTCAATAAATGACCCTTACTAGTGGAGTACTTCCCATGAATCTTTATCATTGAAAGGAAAGAAGGAAATAATTTATATCAATATCAATTAGTGGTAAAAATATATTGACAAGACTCATAATTACAGTAAGTTATCATATATCAATATGAAAAAATAGAGATAAAAATATACGGTGCTAAAATTGTCATTATTATTAAAAAGACTAAAAATATAAATAATTTTACAAAGAAAAGATCCCATCAAAGAAAGAAGTGTTCATAAAGGTCCATTCTATAAAATAACATTGTTATTGGATATCACCATTATCACTTGTCTAAAACAACACTTGAAATAAAGGAAACATGCTAGCATCACTCACCTTAAAATATAAGATTTAATGATGTCCATAAGAGAGTTCCTTAGGCTAAATAGGTTGATTTAGATAGTTTTTGGTGGAAGCGGGAAGCCTTCCCTTAAATACCTCTTACAATTGAAGGATGGAATCAATTGAAGTTAAGGAAACTTATAATACAACATTTCTTCTAATCCTCCACATGTGCATCATATGAACCAAATTCCATAGATGTTGAACAAATGTAGAAGTATGATGGATTTATAATCTCCTATTTTCTTGCACATAAATTTAAAGAATTCACATTGAAAATTTATGCTTAATATATTATAGAATTATAGCATCCAACAAAATCTTATCACCCCAATGTTTGATTTAAATATTAAAATAAAAAAATTATTGAATTTTCTCAATCGAAGAACATTCATGTGATACCCCTATATTTGAAGTTATAGTGTTAGAACACAAAGGGACATTTGACTCTAATTATGGTTCCATAGAAAGTGGGTAGTGAAACTCAACCTCTTGTATACTTAGTAATATCTCCTCATATCTCATAATTGTCGAGACATAAACTTGAACCATTTATTAATTTCTACCTTTTACAAGGAATAATGTTGGCATATCATGTCTCCATGAGGGATATGAAATTCTAACTACATAAATAACTATTGAAAATGCACAACAAACTTCACAAGAAGGAATTGAGAACCATAAACTAATAGTATTGCAATACTAGAATTAAATAATAACATGATATACAATCTATAATAAATTTTCAATATAAAAAATATATTAAAAAATTATTTAAAAAATATTAATATTATTTATAAAAAATTATGTATATTTAATTTATGAAACTCGTCTTTAAAAAAAACCACCTAAATAAAAAAAATTATTAACTCAAATGTTAATAAATTAAAAAAATATAATTAAATCATAAAAATAAAACGTCAATTGAAAATTCCCTCCCACCTAAAAGTAAATAACTTTAAATCTATAAATAAATAAAATACTAACTATTTTAAAAACTCCCAACCTCTCTTATAATATATACCTTTTCTAACCTAAAAAGACCCCTATATGACATAAGCTCCCTCTTCTATTCTTCATTCTAATCACTTTTCCCATTGAAATATAAGATAAAGTTTACTTTATTATATATAGGTATTTTTTAAGAATGAAAGTGTAGGGAAATAGATTGTACTTTATATTAATTTAAGTTTAGATAAATAATAAATGATGGGTAGATTTATATTAATATGTGTTGAGATTAAGGAAAGTAAATGTAAATGAGAGGGTTTTAAATAGTTTGATTTTATGTAGTTAATGATAGATATTATAATTTTTATTATGTTAGATGATTGTGAGTTGGATTGTGATATGAAATTTCTAATATTTTAATTATCACATATTTGTTTTACGGTTATATTATTTATGAATAAGGTTGTTCCTCCACACTAATCTTAGAATATTTCGTCATTGCATAAAGTTGTCCTTTGCTATATATATATGCTATGGATTTACCTATGTTTGAAACAAGCAATGAAGAAAGTGCCTTGGAAGAACTATTGTGTTGAGAGGGAATACTTAGAGCTTCCTTGACGACAGGTCAACTTGTTTGCTAGTGTATAGTAAATTAACACACATCAAACACATTTATAAACTTGTCTAAGATGATATGTTGTAGAATTTATTGATATTGTTGATTCAAGCTCTATGATTCTTTAATGGCCTTTCAATTTGAGATTTTCAATTACCACTAATGACCTGGGATTATCCTTAATTACAAGATCCTAGATTCTCATTTTGAAATATTTTGACACATAGGTTAAATAGAAACAATCAAATTTTGAAATTATTAGCATTAAGAGTAAAAAATGGAATTTCAACTAGTGGTGTAAGACTTCAATGCAAATCTATCCATGGACCAAAACTAGAACCACAATCTATTATAAGATAGAGGAAATGTTTCAATAAGTGTTGGTCAAAAAAATTGGGAGGAATGGATGATTGATTGATAGGTTCAATGCAACGGTCAATTTATGTGTAAAACAAGCCAAATTAAATATTACATTATAGTTATGTCAATAAAAAAAATTACTATAAAACTAAGCTAAAATAAGACATACACTTTAATACCTTCCTTAGTCTTCCTTGACTTGGACAACAAGCTCTCCACTTGGACTCTATGTAACTTCTTCCATAATCAGAGTTAGTTATCCTCTCAACACTTCTCAATCTTCCCCCTTAAATACATTTATATTAAGTTTATCGCGTGCTTCCCCTCACCACTTGCCTTAATATCAAATGGCAATGTAATTTAGTTTGAAGTTTTGGGCTAATCTTCGTTTGAAGATTTGAAAGTCTAAGGTTGATGACAATGCTTAATTGTTGGCTTGGAGATTGTTTCATTTCAATCTTCCATATGTTGATAGAATAAGATTCCTTCGCACTTGGCCTTTTATATTTTCATATTGAAATCTTCCTTGGCATGTGAAGCAAAATGCTAGTTTTTTTCTTATTTGCATTAAAATATGATATTTAGATGTATCACAATTAGTTTTGGATTCCCTCTTAGTTGGAAGGAGGTTTTTGTTTAGAATTGGAACAAAAATGTATGTTATATCTGAGTTATTAGACAAGTTATTGTTAAACGTTTATGGATATAAATATACAAATTAGTTTTTATTAATGCATTTCAAACAACCATTCCAATGTTTTACACTTGCACCCTCTTCTAGATTGCTTCTTTATCTTCTCTTACGTAGAACACATTAAGGGTCAACAAGAAAGTGACAAAACAATAGGAACAAATACAAGAACATATTGCTAAATTAAACATCAACAAATTGTTGGATGCTATCACAAAAGGCACCTCTACCATGAAGGAATCTATGTATGATTTACACAATCAAGACAATACAATAAAAAAATTCCACTATATCAAGATAATTCATTCTACTATATAAGATATGACTCCTCGATTGAATACAGATTGCCCCTTCATATTATGGAAGATCAAATACCCTTTATTCTCTCATAATATTGTACATACTTTTATTAATATATTGATTTTTATTTTTCCAAAATTTTAAAACTCAACTATAATCTTACAAAATATTTTGAGCTGATTGTACTATATAAGATATGACTCCTCAATTGAATATAAATTGCCCCTTCATATTATGGAAGATAAAGTACCCTTTATTCTCTCGTAATATTATACAACCTTTTATTAATATATTGATTTTTTATTTTTCCAAAATTTTAAAACTCAACTATAATCTTTCAAATGAACTGATTGTACAACATAATTATCCATATTTATATTCTCTTCTAACTCCATTCAATATAAAAACAATATGTAGGGTACTTTGCTTAATTAATTCTATATATAAATTTAGCCCCTAGAGCATAAGTAAACTTTCCTAAATCTAAATTGAAAATCAATATTTTATAGTGACTTATTTAATAAAATGTCCATGATCCTTCTGATCCTAATCCTTAGGTGCTATTGGGGGGCACTATGTCTATTCCATCTCATGGAGGGTTGTTGAATATTTGATAAGTATTAGGCTACCAACAAAAACAATGTGGTCCCATGAATTGTGGGGTTTTGTCCCCACTAAACAACCATAACATTCTAGAGAAACCATCATGAATAGTAGGGTCCCCTCTTTATGGGA
>VDFB02103887.1:0-14239 GCA_007258455.2 Sequoia sempervirens | reverse complement strand
AAATATTGGGTTGATTACTATGTTAGAAAAATACTAAAACTTATTAAAAAAAAATGGAAAAAATATGATGCACTAGATAGAAAAATCTATTTTAAGATAGTATAATTTTTTTTCCATTTTAGATAAATATTTAATATGAAAGTTGGAAGGCCCGATGAAAACAACTTTTTTATTCACACACATTTTAATATTTATTTTAAAATATATATTTATAAAAATTGGAAAAAAATATATCCATGCACTAAAATTTCAAGTTATAAATACACACAAAAAATTTGAATGAAAAATAATTAAATTTACTATAAAAAGTTTGATGTCTCATACAACTTCAATTTTCAGCATTTTATCAACAACTAAATTATAGCTTTAATTTATTAAAAACTAGTTTAAAATAATTTTTTAATTTTTTTTTTTAAATACAAACATAAAATATACTAAAAATTACATATTTTATTAGTTTACATAATTTCAAAATTCAAAACATATATGCCACCTTTTAGTGATTCAAGTTTAAAAATTGGATCAGTGTTGGCCATTTCCTTTATAAAGTGTGACACACCTTTGTGCTTTTACCCTGAAAATATGGTAAATAGACGCTATTTGTAGCTTTCCATCTATTAGTTCATGTTCTGCACTTAGCTTCTTAGCCTTCATTTCATGCATCTTTTCATCATCTTAGGGCCATACCAGCATCATACTGCCATCATTTTCCTCGGGTGATAATGTCCTACCATGGCTTGATCATTGTACATATTCATTTCAGCAAGTTGCGTCAATACTGAGGGGGAAAACGATTGATATACTGGGGGAAATCAACTTTCAAGTTTTACCAAAACAAATAGATGACAAAATAAAATCTAATCATGCATACAATCACTCAAATCACATGAACAACTATCCAATCATTGATCCATATCACAATAGTTTTTCAACAAAATACCATGTATCATGACTCATATTTAGATGATCTAAAATATGAATATTGTTTGGAATAGCAGTATTATATTTTGAACAATGGTTGTTTAATTTTTGATATCATCTCTCTGGAGCACACTCAATAATGTACTGAACTAGAGTGGCAAGGAAAGAGAATGATTTTTCTTTGTCTGCTATCTTGAGGTTAACTATCAATCTAGTGTAAATATGTCATGAGAAATGATTTCTACAGCGTATCATTGATGACAGTTCCAAATTTACAACAGAAAGTAGTTAGTCTTGGTCTATTTATGCAAGAAATTCTCAAGTCATCTCGGTTCAATTATACCTCGATGCTTGTGTTCACTTGCTATATCAAAAATCATGAAAGTTGTACTCAGGTCATCATTAGTGCTAATTTCCCCTCTAATGCTTGTACATACTTCCAACATTTAAAAAATGCTCTATGATGATTCAAGAAAGCTAACTGAAGGCTCAACAAACAGTTGGTTTCATTTAGTTGCATTTCATTTAGATCATTGTACATATCTGCATATTGGATTTGCATCATATTTTTTGAAGGCTAAACAAAAATATCAACGACTGTCATGTCTCTTTGGACTATTTGTAGAGGACATTCAGAAATTTGTTTCATTATCATAGATTTCATCTTCATTCTCATTTCATTAATCATTATCATTTCATCTAGGTCCTATACATATCATATAGTTTATCATTTATCATTCATTTTCATATCATTTGGATCCTTTATCATTTATTTATCCTTCATGATTCATTATCATTTCATTTATCATTTTTCATATCATTTCATTGCATATCATTGATCATTCTCATTTTTATCATCTTTGTTTTATTGCATATCATTTAGGTCCTCTATCATTGATCGACGATCGACGACGGATTTAATCTGATCCATTATTTTATTTATTTTAACTATTTCATTTCATTATTTATTTATTATTTATTATTTCATTACCTTATTTCTATTATTTCTATTATTATTTTATTTGTTTATTTATTTATTTATTTATTTACCAATTCATTTATTTATTGTTATTTATGATTTATTACTTTACGATTATTTATTTACTTTTGATTATTGAGGATTGACCCTTCATTATCATTTATCATTTATCATCTATCATTTATCATATCATTGTCATTGTCATTGCATTCCATCAGATTATCATTTTGTCATTTACATAATATTTCTTTTATCATTACATTTCATCATTATCATTTCATATTCATTTATCTCTTTATCATTCTCATATCATTTTCCATAAACATTGCATAATTTATTTCTTGCATTCAAAAATTCCAAAAACAAATATTCCATGCATACATTACATTTCCACATCATTTTCATAAACAAATAATTCACTTGCATGACATCATTAGTACACATCATAAATCATCATCATCGCATAAATCATCCCACATCACATGGTTAGTCATAAAAAATAAAAATCCATTTCATAACATATAATGCATATCCATATCTTGTCATCATAGCAAATGCTACACAATGTTATCAAAAATCATCGCCGCTGCATATCATCACTCATCAAAAATACATACAAATGTCCAAAGTCAAATGAAACTGAAAATTCTGAACAAGATACATGAGATATGGTCAAAATCAATATACATGCTCCAAAATAATCATATACATCAATAATCCTGCATCAATCAATCAAGGATGGCTGGTGGAGCCCCCTAACAGAGCTGGTCTAGAAGATGATGGCCTGCCTCCTACATTTGGATCCTGTCATGGCCCTGTGACCCCTCTGCTGCATGTAGTCATCCGTGATCTGATCCTGGTCCTACTGTGGGACCGTGGGTAAGGCTCTCTATGGTTGGGAGGACAAAACTCCTCATATAGAACTCAGTAGTACTCGGCCTCCCTAGCAATCTCAAAGCCCTCTACAATGGCCTCTCGCAAAGATGCACTCTCAACAGTGCTCATGAGTCTCTGCACTACACCCTCTGCCTCCACTACTCTTTGTCAGAAAGAGTCCATCTCTGCCATAAACTAAGCTACATGTGGGTCTAGGGAAGGATGGGATGCATGTTCCTATACCTATGCCGGTGCCAGGTGTGTTACTAGTTGTGCTACCAAACCCTGAGCTTGAGCCAACTAGCTTTGTAACTACACCTTTTGTCCCTACTGTGTCTGAACTTGGGCCTATAGTGTATCTATCTATGCCTGTTGCATTGAAGAGGTGACCCTCGTCACCGTCTATTGGCTAGTATCACTCCTTGAGCTCTGTATTCCCTGAGAACTGCTCGCAATATCAACCCATTGTCTCACTACTCTCTGCTCCTCCCCTCCACCATCTCCACCATCATCCCCATCACTATCATTTGAGCTCTCCTCCTCTCCACTCTCCTCCCCATCTCCACTATCCTCCCTCCTCCAATAGCTACCTGATCACCACCCGCCACATCCTCCTATCTCCCAACTCCTGGCTGCAGTACCACCAAAATGGGTGTTGGCTCATCTGGACATGAAAACTACGAAAATGGGTGTGTGTGGTAGTAAATTGAATACTCCTCTGGCATGCCAACATCCACAATATCAGGTATGGGATCCCATACCTCAGGCTGTAATGTCATATACTCAGCATACGCGACCTAGTAAGTAACGCAAGAACCCCATCCAGGCTCATCCTTGCACCATACATAGTGTGCAATGCCTTGAGGCATCCCTTGTGTGAAACCAAACTATCTCTATATTTGCAAGGCCAAAAACCTCTCTATAATAAATGGAGTACGACCTATCAAAAATCAAGGTATACCTACAAATGGCATCTCCAAGGGATCTATGTCCCAAACATCACAATTAGTATAGGGCCTCTGTATCACAGTATCCATGTCGTCCATGGTCCATCTCCAATACTCCACCTTACCCAACTTGGGCTAGACAAGTGCAAATGAATAGGCATACGCATATGGCCTACTTGGCGGCCTAGCTCTCGGACATAGCTGTCTAGTCATAACAATATTCTCCCATGCCTAGATCTGGAGCAAAGTAACACTGGAAGACAAACTCGATGATCCTCTATATACCACCTGGTGTAGGTCATGATATAAGTGAGCTAACATGCAACTCCCCCAAGCATATCTCCTTAGATGACACATCATTTGCTCAATGATCCTCCCCCATCTAGCTAATTTCCACTTTGACCGGCGATCTAGACAAAGGAAGACTCCAATAAAAGTGCCCAACACTGCAGGTAAGGCCGAATATCCTCTGAAGTCTGCCCATGGCAACCAATATTCTGCTATATGTGCATCTCCGAACACTCTCCTAAGGGAATCTATCCCACCCAACTCCTTGTGATCATAGAACAGAAGGAAACCTATCACTAGGATCCCCAAAATCTTGTACACATCCTCTGGGGTCACCGTCAGCTCACTAGTCAGAAAATGAAAAGCGTTATACTCATAATTCCATCTCTCTGCTAACTCGGTCAACAATCCCCTATTGACCTAAACATGAGGCATTGACAATAAAGATCCCAACCCACAACAGACTATTAGATGCACATCTGTAGGTGTCAAATCTCAAATCCTATCCCAACCCGTAGGGAAGCGCTCTCTAATCTAGAGGTTTTTGAAAACCTCCTATTTTTGATCAATCAAGAGACACATATCAAACTCATATCAAACATCATATCACATGAATCATATTAGGTATTCTATCTAAGGAAATCATATCAGGCCATCAATACAAAATATATCTATCTACACATCAAATCAATCTACTTTGTCATCATTTACTATTTGTTTTCTATCGCTGGAAGCAAATTTATCAACAATCACAATCATCATCCTATTTGTACTTCAATCATGAATGCAAATATGTTTTCACTCAAATCAATCTACTATTTGTTTTCTATCACAAAAACCAAATTTATTAGAATTCATATCAATCATCTACTCTTTATTTTTCATTTTTTGGAAACAAAGTTATTGGCTATCTACTCTTTGTTTTCTATTTCAGGAAGCAAAGTTATCAATTTCTCAACATGATAACATGACAATTTTCCTATCTATTGACCAATGAAGCAATAATTCATCATCATTCCCATCAAAACAACATTTTGTCTAAATTTTCCTAAAAGCGCTACTCTATGGCCTAAAAGTGCTAAAACCCTAAATGTGCCAAAGTTTCCTCTAGATGCGCTAAAACTCCTAATGTGCCATTCTATGCCTTGTAAGCGCTATTTCCCCAAAAGTGCTACTATCCTAACCAAATGCACAATTTTATCTACTCTATGTGCCACAACCCTAAAAGCGCTATCCTACTTCCTATATGCGCTACTCTACCAAATTTCCTCCAGGCAGCCTATATGTGCTACTTCATTTATCGAATGGGCTATTCTATCAAAAACCTCAAAGAGCTACTTTATAACCTATATGTGCTAAAAAATATTTGAATGTGCTATTTTATTTCCTAAAAATGCTAAAACAGCCTGTTGAATCCTAAATTCGTGCTAAAATCATTCAAAAATTGACTAAGACTAAAAAATTTCAATGCAAAAAGGTTCGAATCGGCTCACCAGTGGTCCATATGTGGCTGGTCTTTGATATCGGTGGGACTACTCGAATCTGTGTCAGTGATAAGGGATCTCCATCATGCCAAGTCACTGTCAGAGTAAAAGCTTTCTAAAAGTCAAAAAGTGAAAATGACTTGCCTTTTTACCTTTTTATCTTTTAAGGGTCAAACAAAGTGGGTTTTGATGGCTTTTTTTTCACTAGCATCTTTTATCCATTATCGGAGGTAAATCACGCTACCTTTCATCATCCAAATTTATCATCCAATCAATATTTTCTCATCATCAAGGATTTATCTCCCCGAGGTGCATCATCAATATCGAACATTTTTTAATCAAGCACACGCTTAAAAATTTTTCAATCAAGGGAAAAGTCAAACTAAGCAAAATTTCAAAAGGTGAATATGCTTGGAAGTAATGCGCTTTCACACATCACTTAGAAGAGGAAAATGTATATGCATAAAATTGGTCATGTCTAATTAATCCCTATTTAATTAAATATTTGGCTATTTAATTTCTTTAAAAATATTCACACATGATTAAATTTATTTATTTATTTATATCGTTCACCTACTTTATTCTTCCACGTTAATTAAATAAATTCATTTTATTTATATACCACTTTCTTAAGTCCACTTAATTAATTAAATAAATATCATTGCTTATTTAAATTAATTATCACATTTGAGTTTAATTAAATCTTTGATTTAATTGAATTTAATTCCCTTTCTCCTCATTCAAATCTTTCTTCTAATTAATTAAATATTTTATTTAATTATGAAATCTTCCATTATCATTCAAATATTAATTAAATTTTATTTAATTAAAAATCTCTTTCCATGTCACTCAATAAATAAATAATTGAATTTTATAATTCATTATTTATCTTCTAAATCTTTCCATAATATTACAAAAGGATTATTTTGCAATTCATCTTTATCATCTTATCTTTATCCTCTTCTTCCCCGAAAAAAGGAAACAAAGCTTTCTTTTTTCTTTCTTTCTATTTTTCTCTCCAGTCTTATCCATCTTCGACCATTTTATTTTCTAGGAATTTTCAAGCCGCTGATCACATTAGCCAATCAGAATCTTTTGAAAACTCTATAAATACTCCTGCAAATTCAAGCATTGGTAACAACACACAATACACATGCATTAGAATTTAATTACATTCTAGCATTATAGCATTTTAGCATTCTAGCATTGCTTTTATCATCTTTAGTTTTTATCAATTTCATAATCTTTTATTTTATCAATCATGTCTAGTATTAGCACAATCATATCTTAGCATAGCATTGCATGCATTCATATTTGGTCTCGTTCTCTAGGAAGATTGTTTGTTGAGCCTAGCCCAAGATTTGAGAGCCAAATGGAATCAACTAAAATTTTGGAGATAGAGGACGATAGGATGACATCAAAAATAGAAGAAAGACTTTGCGTTTATTTTCATTTAAATTATGTTTTAATATAATGTTCTATCAGTGTGTTTTGATTTGTTTAATTTACATTTGATACACTCTAAAATTGACTCACGCTAAAATTTTCTTTGAGTTGATGAATTTCATGTTCACTTGTTGTATCACATCCTTGTTTACTCAATATAATGAATCATTTTCCATATGTCTCTTCTAAATTGATGGGAGTATTGGTCTCTTTGTTAATGTAGAATGGTTGAATGCTTGGTTGATTAGAAAAAATAGGTTCACCTATTGTAGGGAACTTAGGTTCAACTTGCCTTTTGATTTCAGGATGTAGATAACCAAAAATATCAAGTGGTGGGATGATAGGGGGTGTTGGTTGTTTCATGAATGGATGCAGTGTTTTCAAGGTTGTTAAGGCAATCATTTAGGAATTTATTCATGATATCATCATCTTCTCCAATTATGTCAACATCAGAAGGAAATACATTAAGAGTTGAGTGAGCATGAGTAAGTTCAATTTCATTAGGGTCATTTCCAAAAGCATAAATTGACACATCCACTAGGGACTTCAAAGGCATCCATAGCTTACAAAAGCACATATCCATAATAAAATGCAATGTAAGAACTTAGAGTAAAAGGTCTAAATAAAAATTTGAGAGTATGAAATGTACATGACAAACCAAATGAAGGTATATGCAATGAGATGGATGAAACATAAACACTACAAAATGAAACAAAAAACTAACAACAAACTAAGACATAAAAACAAAGAATTTAATGTTGTAGAATGCAATATAAAATCTAAAATGAGACTAAATCACCCAGAGGGGCATATGAGTCCCAATTAGGGTTTTTCAAGGGTCTGAACAATGAATAACAGTCAGCACAAGACACCTAAAAATTAGGAAAAATATCTTATACTAAAACTAAATCACCCAAAGGGGTGTATGAGTCCCAGTTTAGGGTTTTTGCACTGTTTTTAGAAAATTTTGTGTGAATGTTATGTTTTCTATTTTGGATGATGTCTAAACTAAGTGAAAATGAAAATTTTAGATGAAATTCAAAGATACAAGATACAAAAATGCAACCTATATGCACTTTCACTAATTCAAGATTTAGAAACCCTATAATGCCAATTAACTAATGTAAACCATAATGAAATGTCAATGCAAGCTAAATCTAGGATTATAATGCACTCCAAATCAAATTTAAGATTCAAGTTCACCAAAATTGAAAAAATGGGGATAGGGTGCTCTATCTTTTCAAGAGATGGAACATTAGGGTTAGGACCTATTCCACATAGTTTCACTCAAGGAAACCCTATAGATCTCAATCCAATGATATAATGAAGGAAAGAGATCTACAATAGGGTGTCCTCGGGTATGATTAGAGACTAAAGAGGGGTTCACCACCAAGTTAGGGCTTGAAAAGACAAATGAAATGCAAGATCTAATGACAAAGACTAATGATATGTAATACTTTACTAAATGTCCTAGAAATGAATGCAAAATAGAATGCATAACTAAGAGATCAACAATTTTCACCTAGAAACCTATAGGAGCTAGAATGAAGTCTTGAAATGTTGAAAACAATGAAATTAATGCAAACTGAAAATCATACGCCACTCTGAGTGATTTAGTCCCAGATTAGGGTTTTTGGGTAGAACATGAATTTGACAAAGATAAGTCTAAAACACTTGAAATATGTAAACTTCACGTATTGGGACTCATACTCATAAGTGGTGTATTATTCTAGTTTAGATTTTCTAGAAAATTAGGTATGAATCTTCTCTCCAATCCTTGCTCTACCTTCTGAACTTGGTTTCAGAATCTGAATAACTAAATTTTTCTTTGTAGATGTCTTTCAGTGATCTCCATTGTTATGAAATAACTTGCACAATAGAAGAATATGATATGAAATATGCTGCAAATACTTGATAATAACTGAGAATAACAAGCCACTTCGAGGGGGAAAACCTCCAAATATCTTGAATGAGAACACACTTCACAACTTCATGATGAAATAAGACTCTCAACCTCCTATATATACCTATTTATGCCAAGGATATCACCTAGGCCGACTTAGACACACCTATATAAGACTTAGGCTGACCTAAACAACTAAATAACAATATACTAATGATAATATGACTTAATAGAGAGATAAGATAGCCACAAGCCGACTATTCATAACCCGATGTACAATAATATTAAGCATGAGCATGCCCCTTCTTCAAAGAAGCATTGTCCTCAATGCTAAATCAAGTTTGAAACTTTGAATGAACTCCTCGCCCTCCCATGTGGCACTTCAACTCGTAAATTCTTCCATTGGATGAGATACTCAGTGATAGTTCTATTCCTCAGCTTCTTTGTGCGTGTTTGACGAATGCACTTTGGTTCCAAAATGATTCTCCCTTCTTCATCCAGCTCAGGAAGTGTTGTTTGAGTGGGAATATTGTGCCCAATTACCTTCTTCAAACAGGAAACATGAAAAACTGGATGTATCTTTGTTGTGGGTGGCAACTCAAGCTTATAGGCAACACTACTGATCTTCTGCATGATTTGGTATGGACCATCATACTTTGGCGACACCTTATTATTCTTTCTTTGCTGCTTTAGTGAGATTTGCTTATAAGGTTGCAATCGCAAGAAGACCCAATCCCCAACTTCAAAACTTCTTTCACTACGATGTTGGTCTGCCTGTTGTTTCATTCGATTTTATGCCATGGCTAAATTCTCCTTGAGTCCTGAAAGTACTTGTTGTTGATGAAGCAAGTGGTCTTCTACTGCCTGAACTCTTGGGGACACCTTAATTGATGATGTGATGGAAGGAGGATGATATCCATAAAGTGCCAAAAATGGAGACATTTTTGATGAGCTATGAAAAGAAGTGTTATACCACCATTCTACAAGTGGTAGCCAATCTACCCATTGAGACTGTTTCTCTGAAGTGAAACAACGTAGATATCCTTCCAAACACTTATTAACAACCTCTGTTTGCCCATCTGATTGAGGGTGGTATGAAGAGCTAAGAGCCAATTAAGTACCCAAACATGAGAATAAATCTTTCCAAAAGTGACTAGTGAAGATAAGATCATGATCACTAACAATAACTTTAGGTGTACCATGTAGCTTTTGGATATTCTCCAAAAAAGCTTTAGCCATTGCACTTGCTATAAAAGGATGTGCTAATGCAATGAAATGTACATATTTAGTGAGCTGATCAACTACCACCATGATGACATTATGACCTTTAGATTTGGGAAGCCCTGTGATGAAGTCCATGGATACCTTTTCCCAACTGCTAGAACATAAGGGTTGCAAGAGACCAGGTGTCTTAATTGTCTCCCCTTTTTTTCGTTGACAAACCAAACATTCTACCACAAATTTTTGAACATCCCCTTTTAGCCCTTCCCAAAAGAAGTCTTTATTGGCCCGATGATATGTCTTCAAAAATCATGAATGACCACCCACTAGAGACTCATGCACTGTGAAGAATTGTGATTTAAGGTCGGAATTCTGCAAGATACAAACGCTTCTTATACCAAAGAGTATCTCCCTGCCCCCAAACAAACTTCTTATCCTGAACTACTAGGATCACTTTTAATTGCTCGATGAGATTACTTGTCACAACATCATTTTTCCACTCTACTTTGGCTTCCTCCACCCAATTTTCTTGTAATATTGAAAGGGCACACAATAAGGCTTCATCTTTCTCATCCTTCCTTGATAGCGCATCTGCGACAATATTCTCTTTCCCTTTCTTATATACAATCTCAAAGTCATATCCTAACATCTTAGTGACCCATTTTGTTGCTCTTCTAAGATAGTCGCTGTTCCAAAAATACGAAGCTATCATGACTGTCTTAACCTTGAAATGTCTACCCATTAGATAAGGCCGCCATTGTTTCACTGCATGGAGTATTGCTAGCATTTCCTTCTCATAAATAGGTTTTAGTAGATTCTTACCTTTTAATTGACGACTCTCAAAAGTAATTGGTCGACCTTCTTGCATGAGCACTGCTCCTATCCCATTTCCAGAAGCATCTCATTCCACAATGAATTCCTTGGTGAAGTCAGGAGTGGCAAGTACTGGAGTTGTACACATAGCCTCCTTCAATCTCTCAAATGTTGTATTGGCAGACTCGTTCCAATGAAAATAATCCTTCTTCAATAGAGTGGTGAGAGGTGTTGCTATACTACCATAATTCTTCACAAATATTCTATAGTACCCTGTCAATCCCAAGAATCCTCTCAGCTTCTTAATGGTTTTTGGAATAGGCCATTCCATGATAGCCTTGATTTTGTTAGGGTCCACCTTTACTCCTTCATGTGAAACTATGTGTCCCAAATACTCCACCTCTGTAAGACCAAAAGCACACTTAGATGGCTTAGAATAGAGTTTATGATCTTCAAGTATTTGTAATGCTTTGTCCACATGTTGCAAATGTTCTTCCCAAGTCTTGCTATAAATCAATATATCATCAAAGAATACTAACACAAACTTTCTCAAGAACTTCTTAAAAATGGAGTTCATCAAACTTTGGAATGTAGATGGTGCATTGGTAAGACCAAATGGCATCACCAAAAATTCATAATGACCCTCATGAGTCCGAAATGCTGTCTTACAAATATCCTCCTCCTTAATCCAAATTTGGTGATAACCAGATCTAAGATCTAACTTGGTAAAAAACATAGCTCCATTTAATTCATCTAGTAAATCATCAATGACTGGAATTGGAAACTTATCTTTAATGGTGTACATGTTGAGCACCCTATAATCTGGACACATGCGCCAAGTATCATCCTTCTTACGTACCATCACCACCGGTGAGGAGTAGGCACTTTGGCTATGCCTAATTATTCCTGCCTCTAGCATCTCTTCAACAATTTTTTCTATCTCACTCTTCTGTATGTGTGGATACCTGTAAGGCCTAATGTTCGGTGGTTGGCTCCCTGGGACTAACTGTATGGCATGATCATGATCCCTCTTAGGAGGAAGTCCTTTAGGCATATCTCCAAGAACAACTCAGTGACGATCAATTATAGCTTGCAAATCTGGATGAGTAGGAGTAATATATTGAGAGACTTCTAATGAACATAGTTGGGCCACAAATCCATCCACTCCTTTCTTAAGCAACTTTTGCATCTGATGAGAGCTTACCATTTGTGGAGATTTTGCCTTCAACCCCCTTAGCTCTACTAGCCTTCCATTTGATTGAAATCTCATGAATAGTTCTTGGAAGTTCATCTCAATTGTTCCTAATGTAGTAAGCCATTGTACTCCCAAAACAATATCTGCTGCACCCATGGATATCGCATACATTGGGGTATCAAGATGATAATCTCCCATGGATAATTTAATACTATGACACTTCCCTGAACAACTAACTGTACCACCATCTGCAATCAAAACTTGAAACTCGAGTCGGATATATGAAACAATTCTGTATTTTAGCTGTTAACTTTTTGTTGATGAAATTATGAGTACTTACCCGAGCTGATCAACACTCATATCTTCGCTTTTAGGAACCCTAAATTCACCTTGAGAGTTTGTGGAGCACTGAAACCTGAGAGTGCATGACAAGAAATGATTGGTTGAGAATCATGTGATTCCTCATTTGACTCCCTTTAATCTTCTAGTATGGGTTCCTCCTCTTCTTCCTCATTGGGACCTTCAATATAAAACAATTTCTTTTCACTACATTTATGTCCTCAACTGTATTTGCTATCACAATTGAAACACAAGCCTTTTTCTCTTTTCTCCTCAATTTGTTGTGGAGTCAACTTAGTAGGTTGAGTTGAATATCCTTTCTCTCTTGTCACATTAGCCCCTTGCTTCTTAGGAATCAAATATTTCTCCTCTACCCTACGTGCTAAGATAAAAGACTCATTTATGGATCTAGGGCTAAACATGCGTACCTCATGTTGAATGTGATCCTTGAGACCACCCATTCAAGTTTTCCTCCATAATTGAATCCACCCTTAAGGATAGATTTTGGAATTGTTGAATATAATCCTTAACTCCATCCCATTTGTTGAAGCTTAGCTAGTCGGGTCGGGTTGTTCCAGGACGCTTATTGCTATATTGTGTTTGAGTTCCATTGGTGAAAAATTGACCATGAGACGGTGAGAGCCCCTTTTACCCTCGATGAGTAAAGCCAACGATACCAAATGAATTGATCTGGTTCTAAATATAAGGAAGCCATCGTGACCTTTGGTCCATTTGGGATTTGGTGTACTTCAAAAAAATTCTCCATTTGGTTTATCCATGTTAGAGGATCCTTACCATCAAACTTGCGCATATCCACCTTTGGAAATAAATTTCTAGATCCCATAGGAGTACTAAAGCTTGTGTCAGTAGTAGCTGACCTAGAATTCTCACCTTGGTCGCTCGCGAACTCCTTTCTTGATTCAGCTATGTAGGTGCTTAACATGTTTCGCATGTCCGACATATCTCCTCTTAGGTCCGACATATCTCCTCTTAGGTCCGACATATCCATCTTAATTGAGGAAATTTCTTCCTTGACCTTATTTATTTCTTCATTATGAGTAATATCCTCAATTGTTTCACCATCCTTATCAGGAGTCTTCCCCGGAGTGACAGCATTCTTTTTACCCCTTGTTGCAGGCCCCGTCATGATGGAAACCACTGATGTTGAAATAAATCACACAAATGAAACTTAAATTCTCTAAAATATTTACTGCAATCCCCTTTAGTATGTCTTCAAAAACCCAATAAAAATCAGACTTCAATTCAACAAGATGTGTGAGATATGTAGATTCCAAAAAAATAGTGTAGAAACCCTAATTCTGCAATAATTCGCTTAATTCTGCTCCAATTCTTCTAAAATCTGGACTGTAGCTTCTTCAATATTTTCTTCAAAAACCCTTTAAAAATCAGAAAAAAAATCGCCAAAATATGAAAGATATGCTCTTCCCAAAATCGCCTCCAAAATTGAGAAAAACCTTGCCTCTATGGTGCCAAGATCATGCTCTGATACCACTTGTTATGAAATAACTTGCACAATAGAAGAATATGATATGAAATATGCTGCAAATACTTGATAATAACTGAGAATAACAAGCCACTTCGAGGGGAAAACTCCAACATCTCAATGAGAACACACTTCACAACTTCATGATGAAATAAGACTCCTCAACCCTCCTATATATACCTATTTATGCCAAGGATATCACCCGTGAATTTAGACACACCTATATAAGAATTAGCCGACCTAAACAACTAAAATATACCAATGATAATACATTCTAATAGAGAGTTAAGATAGCCACAAGCTGACTATTCATAACCCGATGT
>VDFB02103886.1:0-49461 GCA_007258455.2 Sequoia sempervirens | reverse complement strand
ATGTCAAGGAAAAGAATTTTCAGGAAGAAGTCAAGATAAGGTAGAATATGCCTTCTGTTAAATTAAAAATCTTGGCAACATAAGACCCAACAAACTCTAAGCACAGTAAAAAGCATATTGCATAAGAAAACCCAACTGAAGGCATATCTTCAACTATAATAGATATGCACAATAAAAACTTTCTGAGCACAATAAAAAGTACATTGCATAAGAAAACCAAACTATAATAGATATGCACAAAATAACAATGACCCAATCCTTAAAATCACTCAAAATGAATTACAGTGACAATACCCATTTGCATTTCTTCAACTTTGTATGTCCACTATACATTCACCAGCAATATAAGTGCTATGAATCACCTCCAAATTGCATACAAATAAATGATCTCACTCAAACAGATGTAAAAATGTGTTTTGCAACCCTAGGCACCAATAATGAATGAGATAGAAGTCATAAAGGAGATCGAACCAGTCCAAATGGAGCCCACTTTCCTCTATGTTGTTGTACAGCCAAGCTGAAGGTTGTTGTGGCAGTAAATCCACCCTAAACTCTTATAAAATCTCCTTCAAATCCTTCAATCTGAATCTACAAACAAATACAAACCTCCTATGCCAAGTTTGAAGGGAAAATTCCACTAAAAAGCATAAAGTATATGCTGCTATGATGGTATGGCCTGCTTGTAGGATGTACGGCCGCCAAGATAGAAAGTACAATCCCAATAGTCTCAAGTTCACCAGAAGAACACAATTGCAAAGAAATATATGACTGCCTAAATTTGAAGATTCAAATGCATGAAAATCAATACCAAATCACTAAGAATACTTAATAATCCAATACCATACAACGTTCTTCCTTATGTAATACTAAAATGATCATTTACAAAGCCTGGAAATGAATTAAGAACTATCACATTCATTCAAATTAGCGATTACATTCATACCACTAAATGTGGCAAGAGAAAACAATAATTGGGATTAGAGTTTCCTACGAAGAACACCTATAGCTCTTAATCCCACTTTTCAGTTGCTTCCTCCATGTATTCTTACTCACTACCTTTTGCATCACATTCCCAATCAAATTCCAGCTGACTTTTGTTGCTCACATTCTCTTTTCTTCCCAAACAAAATGCATCCTTTGTGCATTCTCGTTCTCTACCTTCTATTCTTGCATTCCATTTGGCCTTTTCCTCTCCCATCACCATTCTCTTCCTCTGCAACTATCTTCATGTTTCTCAACATGCATGTGCGTTGACTTCTCCTCACTGCATTCCATGAGACCACACTTTTATCTCCTCTTTGTTCTCCCTATCCCTCCTTTGTAGCTCTAAATAGCTACCCCTTTTCTGCCTCCTCCCACCGAGCTCTCTTCCCTCACCTCCTCAATTCTCTCTTTCTCATGCCATCTTCTGTCTTTAAATTTTTTATCAAATCTATGTGTGTCCACCAATGTAGGGGTCGTGATTTTTTAATGCAATGTTGATGTTTATATTTCCACACAATTCTCAAAAAATTTCCATTTGTGGACAGGGGTGCCATGCGCTTTGACCATACCTACCCCATTCCTATTAAGTGCACTAACATTTACAGTAATTTATTGAGGATACCGTGCACAGTACAAGGGGCCTCACTCCCATTGTCTACCACTTAAAACCATTGCTGACGGCATCCGACATCAGATGAACCCAATGGGATTTCCCACCTACAATAGCCTATCGACTAATTATTTTAATTGGTATTTAATCTTTTTAAAGGTAGATCAACAAAACCAACAAAGAACATAACAGTAAGAACCCTAACAAAATATTTGAGCTAGGCAATGAAGCTCTTCATTTCAAATCTTATTATGGTAGGTGCAACCTCAAAAAAAATATAATTTAATAAATAACAGAAGAAATGTAGCAAAAAAATGGAGAATAAAACTTTAAACGATAATAAAAGAAACTAATTTCTAGAAACGAAACTCTACTCTATGGCATAGATGCGATGTCACAAATTTTTCAAAAACAGAGAAAATGAAAAAGAAAAACATCTGTGAACAAAATCCATAGAACCTTAGATATCTTTGATCTAGTAACAAGCATAACCTGAAGAGAGGTCTTGAAGAAGATTCAAAACATTGGTATCAAAAACCAGTATATAGTTTTATGTTAACATGTGAAAGTCTCAAATGTTTAATTACCATAATTTAGCCTGGTTAGATATCACAAATGTAGGATTCTGACTCATTTTCTACTTCCTATTCTTTTAGAAGAACTGCAAATATGATAGAAATTGAAAAGCATATTTCCACATTAGTTTATGAACCTCTATATTCCAAATCTTTCCATGGTAGTAGTGAACTCATAAATTTATTTGAAAAAGAACATGATGAAGAAAAACAATGGGAAACAAACGATTGAGATGCTATCAAAAAAAATTGCACTGAAGAATGGAAATCTACATTTAAATGAAAGGTGCAAACTCACTCAAAAAAAAATCTAAAAAACACAAAAGAAGAAGAAAAGTAACACAGAAAAAAACCCTACAAACCTGAACAAACTTGTTCACAGAGGGTAACAAAACTCTTCATTCTAAAACCTCTACACGACAAGTGTAACTTCACAAAATTTTATCAAAGAAACAACAAGAAAAAAACAACATCAACTAAACCCTAGAAAACCTAACATTTTTTAATATCACAAACATAGCACAATTTAGCTTGCTTGGGCGCCAAAGACACAAAATCCTCAATTATCTTCCTCTTTCCCTTTTACTAAACCCTAAGTGCCTCCAAGAGGCCATCCTTGATAGTCGATTTGACTCCCTCCATAGCCCTCTCGGCCTCAAACCTGTACTTCTCTACGTCCATGGCCCCTTCATTGGACTCCTTCCCCACCTTCTTCCCCTTTCCCTTCTTCACCTGCTTCTTCAAATAATCTTCTACCACCTTCTCCAATTGGTGTTCCTGTGTCTCGGCCTTCCATTCTTCGAACTTCTTCTCAGCATTCACGTGCCTAAGATGCCTCCTGCTCATGTCTCTGTAGGCATCAAAATTGATGGTCTTCTTCTGGCCAGCTAGGATTGGAGGATCAATATTTCAGTTGTATTGAAATGCTCTCCCCCTGCCCAGAAAATTATTTCTTGTAACTGACAAAAATAGTCTACCCTGACTACAGAAATGCCCATAGTTGACTTCATTCTTTGAAAGCTCGATGATGCCTATGCCTCTCTACAAATCCTAACAAAACACAAATGCAAAAAATATGACATACACAGAGAAGAAGGAAGCATTTGGGTCAAGCAGAGACTAGTACTTTCCTTCCTCTCTCAACACAAAGTATGTTCAGAGGTCACCATTTCGATCCTACTTCTTTGACCTCAAATCATGAGCATTTCTTCAGGCCAACCAAGTCACAAAGAACAGAAAGACTCTTTTGTTCAGAGAACATATCTTGGCAACACACAGTCTACAAACTATGGCCGCATTAGGTCAAATATACTCACAAGATTGGATATACACATTAGGTCGGATGCACCAAGCCATCAATTTAATGGTGGGGGAAGTATACACATTATTCAAAGGAGAAGGCCCTCAAATCCTTTGCTTCCGCTGCAACAGGTTGTGGAGAATCTACATATTAAGTTTGTGGGAGCATAGTCGATTCAAAGTAAAACTTCGGCCTCAAGATTGACCTTGTATAGGCCATGGTCGTCGAGAATCTATCGGGTGCCCGAAATGAGCAGTTGTAAAAGCTGTTGTTTTATTAAAATAGAAAACTACATAAAACATAAAACTACTTTATCTCCATCGTATCATTCCTATCTCCAACACATCGATCCTATCTTCAGTTTCACACAGCAAACCAAATAATTTCCCATTGTTTTTAGCCCGAAAAAGAGTCATCTCGCCATTGGCATGAGAAAATAGACAATTTCGGTGGGATTTCCCACCCAAAATAGCCTATTGGCTAATCAAAGTATTTGTTAAAGTTTTAAAATGGGTTTTTTATTTATTTTTTATGTAATTTTTAATTTTATTTTTAAAATTTATTATTTTTTTAATAATAAATATTAAATATTTATATGTTTATTTTGTTGTGTTTTAAATTTTTATGTATAATCATAATAATAGATAATTAGATAATCATAAGAAAAATAAAAAGATAATAAATTTTTTTCTATTATTATTATTAATGATAATATTAATAGATTTATTTTATTATATTTCACATAAATTATATCATACATATATTATTTAACAAAATTTAATAAATTTATATTGTATTATACATATTATTATATAATTTTAGAAAAAATTATGTTTTATATAATTATCATTTTTTTCTTTTAATTATATTGTATTAACAAAACTTATATTTATTTTTATTAAATTTAAAATACTATAATTTAATTATTATAAAGACAAGTACTAGCCCTCGTGACACTTGTTCAATTCATAAAATACAAATATCAAACTATCATTCTCAACTATCATATAAACTAATTATAATTACTTAATTAACCTAAATTAATTCTCTTTAAAAAGCCTAATTTATTAAATTAATTTCTCTTTCATTGGTGGGATGTTTTTAACAAAAGAGTCACATGGCAACCACATGGAAGGAAAGGGTTCCCCCACTATCTCAAAGTAGCTTTCCTTTCCAATCTCACCAAAATTTGATGGTACAACCCGATTATTTCGCGTCCACTCTCATACTTGGGCAGAATTCACACACGTCGCCTCACCCTCCTATATTTGGATTGTTACGCGAAGAAATATTCTCTTACGTCACTTTTTTCTTAGGGCTTTGCTAATAGAAAGTGACTCCAACATTCCTTATTTTAGGGCTTTCACATCTATCTCACCCACAACCCACAAATATAATCACATTTTTTTAATTGAACATAGGACTAAGGAATCTCCTAACTTGTGGGGATGCACCCTTAAAAACATGAGGCTACAAAAATTGATGAGAGAAACAAGAGCAGCTACTTGCTAACATAGATACTATCAAACTTAAATATCCATTTAAGGAATAATTGGTTTGCTAATAGTCAAGAATTGGTTGCAGTCTGAATGAATAACAAGGGTGTTTTTATTTAAGGAATAAATGTGAACAATGTGCAACATAAGGTTTTGAAAATTTATGAGATCATTTTGAATCTTCTTTTTAAGAGCCATGTTTTATACTTTTATATTGTAAATATAGTATTTTAATATTCAATTTAATTTTTGTTGTATTTGTTAATTTTAAATTTTAAATTATATTATATTATATTAACTTTATCAACTTAAATTTAATTTTCAAGATTTTTATCTAAATAGATTAGATCACACTTATAGTTATGTCTTTTTGATAGAATCTGTAGCTAATCCTTTACTTTCAAATTTCAAATCTCACACTTTTGGGTCAACAGTCCTTGAATATATTGTTATCCATAAATGTGCAAACTAGGAGTTTCAAAAAGTGTATCTAAGACCTATATTTAATAGCATCATCTTAAGTCATTTTTCAAATAGAAAAAATACACACAAAAGCACACATTCACATCATAGGCTCAATCGATCATGGTTTCAATCATGGTTAATGATTTGGATCCTAGGTGGTTGTGAAGGCAATGATCTAGATGAGGCCCTAAATGTGTTTTAACCACATGGAAGAAATGTGGAAATAAAGTGCTAGACAAAGAAGAATAATAGAACTAGATCATACTATTTTATTAGTTTAAAATATGTTTTGCATATGTCACACTCTTGTGGAGATGTGTGAGTACATATTTACAATGTCTAGCTCCTAAAATCACCCTTGTTATCTAATTATTATAAATGCACATCTATAATTTTCATGTTCATGAAGATGGAGATTGTTATTAAATTTCAACCAAATGGTATTCTATGCATGTGGATCCTCATCTTTTGTGATGAGGACTTTAGGTGAGAATTTTGCTAACAAGTGGCATGTCATGAAACAACCCCAAAAGATGCACCATTTTTTTCTTAATGTTGTAAGATGTGGCACATTATTTTGTGCTAAGCTCTATATTACATTTCATGAGTGTGTACATGAATGAAAATTTGGTATAGAGCATATAGACATAGTTATTGGCAGTGCTTTATCAAATGATCTTTGTTGTTGTGTAAATGGTTCATAATGCAAAGGACTATGCATGAACTATATAATTTAGAAAATTTGTGACATGGTTTCAAGCACTACATAAGTGACACAAGAAGCAAGGAGATATGCAAATATGTACACTACACGGTTTTTGGCATCATGTGTAATATGCATGGTACAAGAAGCTACATGTATAATTATGCACTATGGTGCTAATACATGATCTAGTGCATATGCTTACATAAGAGTGCATAGATCATTTACCCTTTCTTGAAAGAAAATCATCATAATTTTATTAAATGAAATATATGCAATCTAGTCTAAAGGTTGCACAATATTTTAACTCATGGGACCACTTTAAGGTGTCATTAACCTTGTAAATCCTATGCATTTAATTAATCCTAATGTTGTTTGTACATCATTCATAAGGGGTGAGGGATTTACCATCAATGATAAAAAAAATTATCATCAAGGTTTTATTGTTATGATAATTAAGTCTTATTGGTATACTAACTAATTTTTTTACTGGGGGTCGGAAACTATTTTTTATCAGCGATGATTTACTATTTAATACAAGGGAATCTGGGAGGATAAGGTTGTTTTGGGCATCAAATTCTCAAAGGGGTTGTTATGAGGTTGTTTTGTCATTTTGGGTGACCATTAGTAAAGATAAAACAACTCATGGTTATAAATAATAACCATCCAATTTTTCTAGAAACTAACAACAACTAGATGTCTAAATCAAGTCTAGGTGAGTAAAGTGGTTGCAACCTATACTATCTTATGCATTAAATACTTGGATTTATCTATCAGATGTGAACTAGGATTTGATAACTAACTTGGATGACCCATTTAGAGGGTGAAAATGCAATATAAATATGACTTAAGATGGTAGTATGGATGTGTAATTAGCGAGAGTGAGGAAAAACTATTTGTAGGTGCTAAAGGATTGAAGATTGAAGATGAGAAAGGAAATATTGTATGTAATCTCTATTTTGAAGATAATACAAATCTAAGTCTCTCTTCTTAGTGGTTCTTTTTCTTCAAATGGTTTCTCCATGTAAATATTGTGTTATGTGTTTAATTATTTTGTTCTATATTTATTTAATTTTTTGACCTATTTTATTGCATTTTCCATTTGGTTACACATAGATAAAATACAATTTAAAATTGAAATCATATTTCTATTTTATATTTTTTCATCTTCATTTTGAACATTTGGTAGCAAAGCCTAGCTAGCTTTGTTTCTTAGGGAGTGAAAATGCTATATAAATAGGCCTTAAGATTGTAGTATGGATGTATAATTAGTAAGAGCAAAAAAATATATTTGCAAGTGCTAATGAATTGAATATTGAAGAGGAGAAAGGAAGGATTGTATGCAAGCTATATTTTGAAGATAAATAAATATGAGTGGGTGATTCACCAATACTGGTTTACAATTTTTGGCCAAACTGGACACTAAAATAAACTTTTCTAACTAAATCTTCACTTTCAGGCACTTATAGCGGCTAAACTATGAGGAATTTGAAGATGATACAAACTAGAGATTTGTGACATTTTGTCTATAGATTCTATTTTTTGTATGTATCAAGATTCAATTTTTTTGTTGGATCAAGGACTTCAATATCTAGTGCACTCATATTTTTAAAAACTTTTTTGATAATCTGATATTTTTTCACATGTCCAAAACATAGAGCTTCATTTTCGGTGAAAAACCTATGTTTAATAGAACTAAAAAAACAAATACATAATAAAACCAAAACATATTAAAATTATATTCTGCTGGAGTAAATTGCTCAGGACTACCATCATCCAAATTTTGGTCTATGAAAGCATCCTCCATTTTCATCCTCAAACCGAAATTAAGGGAAAATTTTGTATTTTTGGTGCCAAAGGATGAGAAGATGGGAAAAGTGTTCTCGCAAGTAACTGTTAGTCTCGAGCTTAACCCCTTCCTCAAAGGTTTTTCTTGTTTTTTCCGTGAATGGTGGGATTCCAGATTTACCGGGAGCTTGATCAAAACTGTGGTTCTAGCTAACCCTCTTTTGGTTTGATCTCAACCGTGCTCGCTCTCAACCCCCAAAAATTGAAATTTTTGCATGGGGTCTTTTTGCAACTTTTCCTTCCTCACCGAATTGTAAACCACTTTTGTGGGTTTACCCAACTCTCGTGGAGATTTCTTGAAAGGGGCTCTCCACGTAAACATTGTGTTATGCATTAATTCTTCTGTTCATATTTCTTTGAGTTGCTAATTTATTTTACTGTATTCTCCATTTTTTTATGAATTAGATAAAATACTATTTATAATTGAAATAAATTTTCCATTTTATAGTTGTTCAAATTCACTTCAAAAATTTTAACTCATGATACCACTTTAGAAGTTTGATATCTCTTATAAATAAATGATACACACCCTAACAATGATACAAATAGGAATTCCCCAACATTATATCACTAAAATCAATCGACATGAAATCATATACTAGTGGAAAGGATGAATAATATATGAGAAGTAACATTAATGAAAAATAGGTATAACTTTAGCACTACAAGAATTGATCAATCTAAAACTATAAGTCTATAGATGAGTCATGATTGGAAAACTCAAATACACCATAATAGATTCAAAAATATTCTTCATGCTACTATTATTGGTGAGAAAAATCAATGATTTCCCTTGCACTCACATCTACAAATGACATAAGAAATCTACTTCCACATCTAGGATGAATTTTGTGATTGTTACATGGAGATATATCTAATATCAAATTATTATTTTTTTACTTATGAGAATCATCTATTTCT
Source organism: Sequoia sempervirens (assembly GCA_007258455.2). Classification (NCBI taxonomy): domain Eukaryota; kingdom Viridiplantae; phylum Streptophyta; class Pinopsida; order Cupressales; family Cupressaceae; genus Sequoia; species Sequoia sempervirens. The sequence goes on along the minus strand of VDFB02103886.1, from coordinate 40,559 downwards.
ATGCAAATGAAAAAAAAAAATGCATGGTACTATAAGTTGAAGTGGCTATCAAATTTTCACTTGTGATGCAAGATTATTAAGGGTGTAAGAGAAATTTCACATCCATGAAAACTTTTCTTTCATGTTTTTTTCTTTGTTTTTATGTAAGTTTCCAAATAACTTCATAATCATCAAACACTTATTATTGCATAATACAATTTCTACCTCAAGGGCACATTCCTATTAAATTCATCATTTCACACACATCAAAGATTGTGTGATATAACATATTACTCGTAGATCCTCCAAATTAATAATAAAGTTTCATCAATTCATATTAGAATTATTCCACATGATTACCATATGATTTTAAACATTGATTAATTTAAAATGACTTATCAAATTCCTTAAGAAGGACCTAATGGAGTTGTGCACAAAAATTTTGAAGAAACATATAACTTATTGGACCTAAGGAGATTCATTATTAGGGCCACATTGAGTTTCAATGCATACATTGTATTGCATTCATCAAAGTGAAATTCCCTCTATAGTAAACTTTTACATTTTTAAATTGTGTTCAACATTATACCATATTTTTGGTTGGTGCCATAAAATTTTACTTGTTTAAATATAAAATAAATTACTTTTTTCACAGATGTTATTAAATAACATTCATTTTAAGTTATAAAAAAATTATCTTATCACAAGTTCATAATAGTTTGATAGGAATTCAAGAGTGTACAAGAGAATCATATATTACATATATTAGCTTAGAAGACTACAATTGGAGAATCATACATTGAATTTTATTACAATTCCTTATTGAAAATTGAGGTTTCATTTTGTTTCAAGCCCTTGCAATAAAGATTGTTGATTTAATTCAAACTAAAAATTAATAAGAGCATTATTTAATTCATTCAATGTGATGTTTCTATTCTATTTTTTAATTTATCAAGTTTTTTTTTTGTTGGATAAATGGTTGGGTGGTTATCAAGTGAACCCTCTATCCATGACTACACCAAGGTATCAAAGTTAGTTCTTAATCCTAAGCAAGGAGACAAATATTAGATATCTTCCACTATTGTGTGTTGAGTAGAACCTTTATCAAGGAAATTTAATTTCACACAAATAACTAAATTTGATGTAGTTTGGAATAGATTAGAAATTTAGCATGCATATACAAAGAGTTGTAAAGGCCAAGGTTTTGTTACCATTACTAGAAGAATAAAAAGGAATATTCAAAATAGTGAGGAATGAATAGATATATTTGGATGCTATTGAAGAGGATACAATAAAACTATAATTAGACTAATAAAGAAGAAAATAAAAGAAGAAGTATGTATAAGAGAATTCAATAGATACCAAACTATTAGAGAAGAATAAGAAGAGGAAGATCTTTAGATTAGATAAATATGTTGAAATCCATTTCAAAAATTGGTAAGAGGCCTGTATTAATATTCCTAATTATTTTAGATGTTTGAATCATGAAGAGTTGATAGATTAAAAAAATTATGTAGAGAAATATTTTGAGTATGAGAAAATTTTAGGTTCTAAAAGGGTTTTGTTTACTAAGTTGAAACTAAGAGGACATGTTGTAATGTGCTAGAAAGAGTTATAATTAGAAATAAACTGAAGATGTAAGAAAATATAGTAAAATGGAATATGATGATGTCAAAATGGAAGAATTATATAAGTTAACAATTAGATGTAGATATGGTGAATATAATCAACAAAAAGTGACAAGATATATAAATAGATTGAGAGGACCTATCTAGTTACAAGAATTGAGTATGTAAGGTTGTAGATAGTTGAAGAAGGAGCATGTTAGTTTTCCCTAAGATAAAAGATATATGTTGAATAAAATATTTGAGATGAGACAAAATAGATAGAGGAAGACGTAGTAAACTCCATGAAGGAAGGCATAAAGGTGTGGCTAGAAGAAATTATAATAAATATATTAAAGAAAAAGGAGGCAATAATTAATACTATAATGAAATATCTAGTGGATATTAGAAAGGTAGAGGAAGATACTTTAGAAATGAAATGGTAGGAGATCATTTAGAGGAAGTTGTTTCAAAGTGTGAAAAAGACATAGGATATTTTGAGTTTTCTTAATCTCATAGAAGTCAAGATAGAAGACTATCTTTAATTGTAGATCATGATGTGAATGCAGTTGTGTTCTATGTTGAAGCTTTCCATGTTGGATATCAGCATACATCATACACACACCAATGGATAGCAGTCAAAGGTTGCCTCTTGTCGTATATATTCAACCATCCTATTCTAATAAAGGGTTGGGATACAAAATACTCCTATAAACCTAAGTAATAAACCAGCTCATTATAATAGAGGCAAACATATACAAAGTACCCTAACATAATAGAGTTATATCTATGCAATGCAAGAAAAATAAAATAGAATTTATAACTCCACCTTATTCTTGAAGCTATTAGAAATTAAGGAAATGAGTTGTGTAATGTCATCTATTAATGCAAACCCAAGTATCTATTTGAGAAATTTGATCCTTTTCCACAATTTCATCTGCTTGTGAACCGCATTATGTGTGAATGTTGAGAGAATGTAACAACATCATGGCCTAGTCATTTTGGGCAATAACTTGATCATCCCCCAACAAATGTCATCTACCTTTTTTCAATCTAATAGACATATCCATGATTTTGTGGGAAATCGGAAAAAGAGTCAAGGTAGCAAAATAAATGAGTTATGCTAAGATTTCATAAAACCCCATTTCCTACCTTCTGCCAAGTAATCCTCAAACGCTAGGATACACTTGCTATAGAAATGTAGCCACACAAAATATATTTGTAGTCAAGACATGGAAGAGAGGCCCATTTTCATCATGTGCCTAACATAGATACCTCCCATAATGCAATGGGATATAGAACAATCAATATTCATGATTACCATCCAAACTTCAGAAGCAATGATGGATATTATACAATGCACAAATCAAATCTTATTAATTCCGGGCCAACCTCCACAGAAGCTATGCTATGTGCCAAGGATTCGACATGGTGTACTTGAAGATGTACTGTAAAATTTTGATTTAAGTGGTACCCAAGTGCCCACCTTGTTAATTGCACATCCCAATGCCATCTCAAAGCATAATTAGCTAGGATATTGGCTCTCCAATAATCTCTTTTACAAATATATTTCGAGGAGTGTAATTCTTCACAAGTCCACAAAAGGATAGGTATTTTGGAAGATGTTCTTGATTTTCTAACTAATCATCTTCAAATTCAAATGGTATTAACAACCACCATTAAACATCCTTCAATTCCACCATACAAGTTCAATATAGTTCACAAATTCATAACTGCTGATGAAGGTTTGAGCCAACCTCATTACATGTGTCATCATTAAGTTTTTTCGCGAGACCAATCATTTTAACATGGTCATCTTGAATTAAATAAATCAATACCAAATATCAAATTTTATTTTTGAAGTATTGGATCAAAACTCAATTTACCTAATCATGGAGAGGAGGCGCATCATTTTGATGCCTATGTATTGATCTAGAGAATTAATAATCCCATCTCAATAAATAAATAATTATTCATATTACTTTATTTTTTCTTGTAAAAATAATTATTTTAGACCCTGTAATCTATCTTTTTTGGGACTTGACCTAAAAGCACCAGCTATAAGTGTATATTGATGGTCAATTTGGTACTGCTATTTATATGCATGTTAGCACGGCTCTGAAAATTCTGTTTCACAGAAAACAAAGATCCTTGGTCGGTTTAATATGCTTATATGTACCAGTATCTTTTGACTCTGTTGTTTCTAGTTATGTCTTTGATGATGAAATGTATTAATGAGTGCAGGAGTCGAAAGGATATCTAGACATGCTGCTGAAGGAAGGCGAGGTTCTGAGTGAGAAACAGCTAGAGACTGCAATATGGGAGCCTGTAATTGAAAGCACTACTACAAGTCATGTGGCTATGGTCTGGGCTTTCTTCAACCTCGCCAAGCATCCTCACGCTCAGGTACAAATGTAAAAGCTTTTACATTTTTATCAATAAAGTCATTCTTTTTGAATGAAAATTTCTGAAATCCAACAATGCCAACGACAGGAACGACTTTACAAAGAGTTAGAGGAAGTATGTGGAAAGAAAGCAGTAGAGGAAAAGGATTTGGGGAAGTTACCATATCTTAAAGCAATATTTTATGAAACAGTACGCAGACATTCTCCTTTGCCTCTAGTGTCGCTGCGTATCATCCGTCAAGATGTGGAAATTGACGGCTACCATGTTCCGGCAGGATGGGAGGTACTAATCCTCTATTCTCAGAAGGGCTTATAGATCATTAGTTTTTAAACAATATTTTATGAAATTGGTCTCAGGCTTAAACAACTTATTTTAAGTTTTGTTTATTTGATTAAAATGTATTCAATTATTTTGATGATTTATTAATTGTTTATTATTGTTTATTATTCAGATATTAATTAATATATGGGGAGCAAATAATTATGAAGGAGAATGGAAAAATTCAGAGGAGTGGAAACCAGAGAGACAACTAGTGTTTCCAGTAGAAGAGGATATTTATAGGAACATGGTATTTGGAGCAGGGAATAGGTTGTGTGCAGGATGGACACAAGCGGTGACAATAGCCTCATTGGTTATTGGGAGGACCATTCAAAACTTTGAGTTGAAAATGCCAATAGGACATGAGGAAGACTATGAAACAATAATAAATACGGGAACTCACAAGCTACGTCCTCTATTTTCAATTCTCACACCGAGAAATGTATAATCCATGTCTCTATATTTTGGTGTCTAGATGATAATATTATATTGATACTCAATATCTTATATGTATTATAAGTGAGAAGAATGAGCTAAAAGAGGAAAAATGTATCAAGTGGAAGGACTAGATTACCTTAATGAAAATAAGCCATATTTCAAAAAGTATTCCACGAAAATGAACATGGCTCAATGATTGGTCATCCTTAACCCAAATTTATTCTCATTGACTTTTTTTGTTAAAACCATACACTTGCAATAGACAATCAATTAAGGTGTATGAAAAATTGGTTAAGTTGATGTAGTGTTAATTTTATCAAAATATTTTAAATATTCAAAAGGTTGAAATCATTAAGTTTAGTTTTGTAATGTAAAAACTAAAAAGAGCCTTGAACATCAATGTTGGACCTTTTTATACTATATTTCAACATATTAGATCACACTTTCACAATATCCACTTACGTGTACATGTTTATAAATCTCTCCAGTTCACAATATTTCATATATTCCAAAACAATTTAGTTGTCGAGTTCGTAGGCCGCCATTTTAAATAGAGATAGTCATAACTAATTTATGATGAAACACAAATAAGATTGTGTTTATATTTCTCATATTAAATATCAAACTCCTTGTCAAATAGTCTATCATAAGACTATGGTAGAAACTATGATCTTCTATCACTAAGATTTGCATCAACCCCCAACTAATAGGTCGACCTAACCCACATCATCAAAACTGTTAATATTAAACTAGTATATCTCTATTTTGTAAAGTTTTTTTTTTCATTTATTTCAAAGAAATATCATAACATCGAAAAAAATGCCAATGGTAGGTGAAGCCATCTTTCGTAATTTATTCAATGTCCTCCTTGTATGATAAAAAAGAAATGAACATCTACTAAATGTAAGGAAATGCGGATTTTTAGTAGACATCATAGTAGTCTTAAGGAATGCAATATTGTCAAATAAGCAACTGACAAATGCAACTAACAGTTGTGAAATGGTATTTCTCAACCTACACCAACATCCTCCCTACATGAATAGAGAAGTTTTAGCTATGGGTTTGGATTTTATTGAAGTATACAAATTACAAAATGTGGAAGCACAGGAAAGGCATGCAGACTAAAGGAATTCCATGATTGCAATATATGAACAAAATGGATTTAATGAAAATGAAAATGTGATTAATAGGTGTAGAGCCAAACTCCGTGTATTTTCCAACATCTTACCTTCCTACACCAAAATGGGAGCTTTGGAGGGTTTTGATTCATGCATGCAAAATGTAGAAGCATTTACATAGAGCAGAAACTATTTGACAGAATGCCCAAGAGAAAAGAAATTTTATGCATTTCACAATGTGGAAGAATTGACAATCTAGAACCATTGAGTCTTGACATAATGTTTCAAAGAAATATGGTCTCATGGAATGGCAACTATAGGAAAATAATAAATTTGTTGAAAAGGCTTTAGAAGTTTCCAGAAAAATACAATTGGAAAGTGTAAAGCCGAATTCTATAACCTTGTTAGCAAAATATACTTATGCCAAAGTGGGAATTTTGGAATAACGTATAAGCATCAATCTAATTTTGTGGTATTTGAGAATAATATGGACAAGGATAAGGAAAGGAAATTGCAGTAGTAATGTGCAAAGTAAGAGAGAATATTAGCCCTATTAACACAATCCACCTATTGATTTGTATGGCAACATGGCCTATATGCTCTACGTGGTATGACTATTTTAGCAGCTTGCATTGAAGTGGTAGGCTGTTAAGAAATTTTGACCTTTTAGAGAACACATCTTGATTACCTACAACAAATTTTTCACTAGGAACAAGAGCCAAGTAGAATACGCAATTTTTCCATTTTGTGAATAGGAAGCTATGAGACGAAGAAGGCACGAGGGATGAAAGGCCATAGAAAATGCTAATTTGGGAATATAAAGGCATTTTTGCAAGTCACTTTTTCGAAAACAAACATCTATAAGATTTACTCTCTTTTAGTTTCAAGCCCCATCATGAAGGTTGTGAAAGAAACTTATGAGTCCCTGTCTATATAGGTGGCAACTAATGTTTTTGTCTCAAACGAAGGGCATTATTAATCTATTGGTTTGCATGCAAGAGGGAAGATATAAACCTAAATCAAAGTCTGGCTTTTCAAAACATTCAAATCAAATTTCTCTTGATTTTATGATTGGTGGGCCATATTTATTGAGGTTTTTAGCTTTTTCTAATTATAAATTTGAGAGGAAAACCTTCGACGAATAAAAAACAAAGAGATAAAATTTAAGCTAATGTTTTCACAGATCATATTGGTATTAATATTGTTCGAGATTCATTAGTTTGCATTGGAATTTTTTCTCAAAAATTTACTCCATTTCTAATGTTTAATGTGGACTACGAACCAGGAAAGATGGCATTTGGAAGACAACTCACATGCCTACATCCTAGATTCCAAGTGTTGGAGACATGTTGTAGCCTAGTGTGATGTGGGCAAAGACTAATATAGATGTTGAATGTCTCTCCTTTCTTCCATATTTTTAATTCATGCATATGAGGGCAATTGCAGAGTCACTAGGTTAGTGGTCAGGTTCTCTACTGATTGAGTAGAAGGTAAGTATCAACCCATGTCTCTTTATTTTTTATGTTGTTGAATGTTTTTCCCTAACTACAAAATTTCCCTTGTTTATAAAAACATCATAAACTAGGGCAGCCTTTAGAATGGTATCTATAGATTTAGTGGTAGTTAATTCCAATCAATTTCAAAATGATATCTACAAGGTGAGGATTCCCTCAACTTACTTCAATGGTTGGTGGCATTTTGGGTAGCATAGACCACGATTCTTAATGACATTTTCCAAGCACATCTTAAAAAAACTTGCATGGGAAAAAATTATAAGGAAATTAAAATATGAGCACATGTAATAGAAACCACATAGAAAAATTCAATAAAGAAAATAAAATATAAACACATCATTACAAAACTATATAGGGAAATGATAAAATTTGAAAGGGAGGATAAAACTTAAAACAAACAGATATTTTATATTGATCAAAACATTACATAAATACCCTAAGCTTCTACTCATTCATACAACACCATCATTACAAACTTCCTATATCTCTTAGCTAGATGAATACCCTTACAACTCTATAGAGCTGGAATCATCTAAGAGTGCTTTCAACAATACAGACTTGAACAATATATAGACAAATAACCATCAATCTATGCATAGGATTATTGAGCATGGGATACATATGGGTTGTTGTCAGATAATAATTAAGAAGGGCAGATGGAGATAAGGATAAGCCACTCATAATGAAAGCCTATCATATCAATTGCTTTGTAGCTACACCATGTTCCATTGTATGTGATTGCATTTATTCTTGAGTAGTTGGGATTACACTTTCCAACACTCCCCCTTAATCACAACTACAAATTCCTTTCTTTGATGTTCCAAAATCTAGAATCTTTAGATCCTTAACAATGGAACCTTCCTTAAACTGCTACGGTAGTCATTCAAAGCATCGATCTATCTTCTTGCAATTTCCCTTATTCGGTAGCTTCACATGCCTCCTCTTCAAGCGAACTCCTTCAAACAACAACAAATAGATATGGCTATGTACCTCCTACGAAATAGTGGCACCTTTAATAGTTGCGGCCATGACTTAAGCAAATATAACTAATCTAAATACTTTTCCATGATCTCATCAAATGGTTCCCAACATACTCAGCGATCCTCTTAAATAGTGACATCTCTGTCTTGAAAAATTAACAATCTTCTGATCTTTGACCTCCTTCATATTTGTGGGTTCTTCCCTGATTCTATCATAGGCCCAATGCTCACTACTTTTGAGCTTCCAAACCTCTTTAGCTTGTTGATAATGGAAATTGGATCTGCATCTCCTATGACGGTGATTTTCTAATCCTTGGAGTCTTCTTGCATAGAGTCAACACCTTCCATGCCTGCAATAGTCTTCATGACCATTCACTTGAATTCTTTACAAATGATGTCCACTTTCAACACAATTCTCTTGGACTTTTTCTCCTACTTTTGATAGCTAAAGATAGAGCTAAGTCTTTTGCCTTATCTTCAAACTCACGACTTTACTCTTTTTCTTTATTTGGATTCCTTAAACAACTTATTTCACATTCCACTTGGTCGACAACAAGCACAACAAAATTTTGATTTTCTATAGGGAAATTTTCTTTCCTTTGCCAAAGTCAACCTCCTGCAATTTTCTCTATAGCTTGGTTGCGGCTTTTCAAACATCTTACAGTTATGGTTGTGCTTACAAATCTTCCTAGAAATGGTAAGCTTATAACTACTACTTCAAACCTTTTGATAGTGTTTCTGTTAATTTCTATAACACAGTAACAAATTAATTACATAATAAATTCACAGAAAGAAATCTAATTTATAACAATTAACAAAAATAGGTTAATTAACAACTAATAACAGCAGAAAAAAATCACAAGAAGCCAATCACAAAAAGATAATAACACAAATATACCTAGGAAACCCCAATGAAGGGAAAAACCTACAAATATTGGATCTTCTATTCAGCCTAACAACAAACTTTTCTCTCAAAAATATAGTATGAGTTTGCTACAACAATCTTAAATTTATAGAGCCTAGCTGCTTCACTTAGCATGCAAGGAAATAATCTTTCCTTGATTTCTTTGGCTTTAAATACACATAAAATCACTCTTGGATTTATCTTATCCTCACAAACTTGGAAACACTCTAATAAAGATTAAAAATCTTGCTATTGCTAAAAATCCAACTTGAATTTCTTTAAAGCATTTCTAACTCAAGTTGCTTTAAAGTGATTTAAAGCATAACCAACTTGAGTTACTTTAAAACAACTCCACATCCCACCTTTCGAGCTACAAAAAATCAACACTCCCTCTTAGTGAGGAAGGTGTTCTGCACCACACCCAACTTTTCCCTGAAGAATTCAAACTTGCTCTTCATCAAGGTGATCGTTATTTCCTAGATAGCCTCACATGTAGCCATACTAGCTGCCATATACTCACCGGTAACTCATCACAACTAACTTATGTTGCCTACTATACCAAAAGACTACCGATCCCAAACCTAAACTACATCCCTCAAGTGCTCTTTCCTTTCTCTGGACAACTATAATGGGCCACCCAATCTGCATCGTAAACCCCTCAGGCTTCACTCCATCTTGTTGAACATACTTCAGCCCATAATCAACTATTCCTTGAAGATATCTCAAAACATGCTTTGCAGCTATCCAGTGCACACGTTTAGGTTCTACCATAAACTGACTCAGTGAGTTCACTACAAAACAAATGTCTAGCCTAGTGTTGACCAAATACATAAGAGAGCCTATCAATTGTATGTATAAAGTTGGGTCCACTACCTTTGATCTAGAAGCATCAATCTTTTTCTAATTGGTCACAAGTGGCATTGACGTAGTCTTACAGTTTTCCATCCTGAATCGCTTCAAGATATCAATTAAGTACTTACCTTGTTCAAGGAAGATCTCTCCCTCTTTCTGCCACAATTCCAATCCTAGAAAGTAGTGCATCAACCTCAAGTCCTTCATCTCAAACTCTCCTGTAAGATCTCACTTGCAGTGTGCTATGAGCTCCTCTGACCCTGTGAGAAATAGGTCATCAACATATAACACCAATATGAGAAGTTTTCCCTTCACCTGAACATAGTACAGGTTTGGATCCACCTCACTCTTGATGACGCCTACACTCTGCAAGTAACTGTCAATACATGAATACCACGCCCTGGGAGCCTATTTGAGTCCATACAGTGCTCTTTTCAACCTACATATATGAGAATCCCTCTTATGTGCTTCAAATCCTTCTGGCTGCTCTATGTAAATCTCTTCCTCAATCACTCCATTGAGGAAGGTTGTTTTTACATCCATCTGGTGAATCCTCCAACCCATTTGTGCTACTATAGAAATGATAGCTCTTATGGATGAGTACCTGGCTACTGGAGTGAAAGTCTCGTCATAGTTGACTCATTCCTTCTTAGAAAACCCCTTAGCCACAAACCGGGCTTTGAACTTCTCCACATTACCATCTACAACATGCTTAATCTTATATAGCCATCTTGATCCCACCACAGACTTATCTTCCTCGGTCTTGGTACTACCTCCCACACACTATTTTTCATGATGGAAGAATACTCTTCCACCATGGCATCTCCACACTTGGTGCTTGATGCCTCCCCTAAAGCCGGAAGGTTCTAGCTCAATTAATTCACCTATAAGTGCTACATACTGTAATAACATTTGGGATCCCTTTCAACTGGGATCATCCTTGAGGGATGATGGATCCCTTCTCATTTTTTCTCTTTCTCCTAATGATGATCACTGCATCCAAAATGTTTAAAAAATCGGATACAGCCAAACCAAAAGCTAAATATTGTATCCCTTCTCCATCCGGGACTAAATCTTTGAGGATCACCTACATATTCTTGAGCCTCCTTTCAATGTCTACTAACTACCACATGTTTCTCCCTTCCCAAAGAATAGGAATATGAGGATGAGGAATTATTTGTTCCTTTGTGTGATCACCCTGCTCGACCTGCTTGCTCAGCTCTCCAACTTGTGTGACTAAAGATTAAAGAATTTGTGCTACCTCAACCATGGGTGAGTGTCCCTCTTCATTCATCAAGTTGCTTGACTTCTAAAGAGCCCTCTCTTCCTCAAACTTCACATCTCTGTGAACCACTATTTTCCTGAGAGCAGGAATGTAAGCCTGATAAGCCTTAGAAGTTTCACTGTACCCAACAAGGATACCCTTCTCTACAGTAGGTTCCAACTTGGTTCTCTTCTCAATAGGAATGTGACAATACACAAGGCATCCAAAGATGTGAATGTGCCCCAAATCTTGTTTCTTACCAGTGAACGCCTCTTCTGGAGTCAACTTTCCCAACACTTTGTGAGGGCTCCTATTCTACAAATACATAGCTGTATTGCAAGCTTCTACCCATAAGAACCAAGGAAGATCCTGATCATGAAGCATGGCCTTGGCTACTCCAACTATAGCCCTATTCTTCCACTCAACAACCCCATTCTACTGAGGGTTGTACAAAACTGTCAACTATTTCTTGATATGTTCCTGAGAACAAAAATATTTGAAGGCATTTGAGGTATACTCGCCTCCATTATCAGACCTCAATATCTTGATCTTCCTCCATGTTTGGTTCTCCACAAGAGCCTTAAACTCTTTGAACCTACTGAAGACCTCATCTTTATTCTTCATGAGATATATCCACATCTTCCTAGAGAAATCATCAATGAAGGTAACATAATAATCATATCCATTCAAGGATGTTGTTGACATGGGCCCACACACATCTGAATGTACAAGATCCAAAATCCCTTCAGATCTAGTGTTGCTGCTTGGAAATCGGTCTTGGCATATTTCCCAAGAGTACAACCCTTGCACACCTCATGCTTTTTTGTCTTCATCTCAGGTAACCCCGTCACTATTTCCTTAAGAATATTAAGTGCTCCATGGTGAAGGTAAGCCATCCTCCTATGCCACAATTCTCCTATCCCTTTACAGCTACTAACCAACACATGTACTACCTCAAACTGTAACCAAAACAAGCTACCATGCCTGACTCCAATCACTTTTGAAATATTGGAATCTTTGGGATGAATATAGACTTTTTCCCTCTCAAAGCTCATGATGTAAGCCTTGTCTTCCAAAGTAGAAACTGAGATTAAATTCATTTTCATGCCAGGGACATACAACACATCCTCCACCAACCAAGGTTTTCCAAACTCCCTCTGAAACTTGACGGTGCCAATACAAGTTGCATGGTACTTGGCATTGTCTATGAGCTCAATATAGAAATCCAACTTCTTTGACTCTCATCATGTGGTGAGAAGCCCCACTATCAATATACCATACCCTATTGGCAATTAAACTTGAGAGACAAGCAATGAGTGAAAACTCATTCTCAAATCATGATGCAAACTCGTCCACCTCTGTTGTAGTAGCAAAATACTTCTTTTGCTTGTCCTTATTTTTCTTATTCGGACATTGACTGGCATAGTGACCCATTTTATGGCAACAAAAATATTTAATCTTGCTGAGATCTTTCTTCTTCCCACTCTTGGAAGAAGAACCTTCTGATTGCTCTTTATCGGACTCTTTCTTACCCTTGCTTGCAAGAGCAAGATTTTCCTCATCTTGACCCTTCTTCGTCTGATCTCCCTGATGAGCACCTTCACGGATCTCCTCTTGAACAAAATCATCCCAAAGTCTTGCCCAATTAGGTAGCCAGTTTCTACTGACAACACACTTGAAAAACACTTTCCAGTGCTTCAAAAAACCATTCAAGGAGCTATACGCACCAACTCATCTTCATCAATCATCTCTCCAATAGCAACAAGCTCATCCCTAACCTGTGTCAACTTGGACAAGTAAGAGGTCACACTCTCGCCTTTGGACATCTTTGTATTATGCTATTTGTCCTTGAGCATCATCTTACGACTCTGATAGTCACTCTGATAAAGTTTTGTGAGTGCATCCCACATCTCCTTGGCGGTGTCTTGCCCCAATAAATGAGGAATTAAATGATCTCTTACTCCATCCAGGATAATCCTCTGAGCCTTGGCCTCTTTGACTTCATGTGAATCTAAGGCAACAGGATCATTTGTTGGTGGTGTCACTTATGTACTAGCATAGATCCACAGCCCGTTCTCATTGAGAATAGATGTAATCTGAACCTTCCACTGCAAGAAGTTAGACACACCCTCAAGCCTATCCTCATATTGAACACTAGTTGCCATAGCCACAAAAGAAACTAGAGACAAAAATTTGATAATTTTTTTTTTCTTCTTGAAATCTATATCACAAATCTTGGCTTCATATTCAGAGTTTAGAGCTTTGATACCATGTTAATTTCTATAACCCAGCAACAGATTAATTGTACAATAAATTCATAGAAAGAAATCTGATTTATAACAATTAACACAACTAGGTTAATTAACAACTAATAACAGTGGATGCAAAAATCACAAGAATCTAATCTCAAAAAAATAATAACACAGATATACTCAGGAAACCCCAATGCGGGGAAAAACCTGCAAATGTTGGATCTTCTATTCACCCTAACAATAAAATTTTCTCTCAAAAATATAGTATGAGTTTGCTACAACAATATTACATTTATAGAGCCTAGCTACTTTACTTAGCGTGCAAGGAAAGAATCTTCCTTGCTTTCTTTGGCTTTAAATACACATAAAATCACTCTTAGATTTATCTTATCCTCACAAACTCAGAAATATTCTATTAAAGAATAAAAATACTGCTATTGCTGAAAGTCCAACTCGAATTGATTTAAATCATTTCTAACTTGAGTTCCTTTAAAGTGATTTAAAGCATATCCAACTCGAGTTGCTTTAAAACAACTCCACATCCCACCTTTCGAGCTACAAAAAATAACAGTTTCTCCCTTCGCTGGCCTTTTCAAATGACAACCTTCATGCAGTGGCTTGCTATCTTCTACTACTACTGAAATTCTTTCTTTCTCTAGTTTCAACTTCTCTTCATCTTGGGAATTTTTTCTTTAATATATTATGTGGCAATTGTGACCTTTTCTATGGTTGTGATCCTTCCGACGAATTTTTAGTGGCTAGGCATTTCACATAATTGAATGTAGGTTGCTTCTCCAAATCTTCTGGCTTGGATTTCTCCAGCGATGGTTGTTCCAACTTTTTTTTCAACATGATTCTTCTAGCAGTTTTAACAGCTTCAACCAAAGCTTTGCTAACTATAATCTTCGATCTCCTTTCTCAAAATTGATGGTTTCTGCATATGGGTGAATACCTTTAGCAACTTTTGATTCCATCTTTGGCTTCTTTGATAGGCTCAAATCTCCTCATATCTTCCATAGCAATGACTTACACATCGAACAAATTCTTTTGCAACGAGGCTCTTGCTCTCCCTAAAGCTTGTTAGGTGAACCTTACCTTTGATACCAAATGATAGAATTTGAAAGGGAGGCTAAAACTTAAAACAAATAGATATTTAATATTGATCAAACATTACATAAATACTCTGAGCTTCTACTTATTCATACAACACCATCATTACAAACTTCCTACATCTCCTTAGCTGGATGCATACTCTTATGGCTTTGCAGATCTAGACTCATCTGAGAGTGCTTTCCACAATATAGACTTGAACAATATATAGAAAAATAACCATCAATCTATTCATAACATTATTGAACATGGGATGTGTATGGGCTATTTTTAGATAATAAATAAGAAGGGCAGATGGAGATAAGGATCTAAGCCACTCATAATGGAAGTCTGACATATTAATTTCTATGTAATTGCGCCCATTTCCATTGCATGTGTTTGCATTTATTCGAGCAGTTAGGATTACACTTTCCAACAAGAAAATTAGTAAGGAAATAAAATATGAAAGAAAATCTATGAAACCTCTTTATCTATTGATTTTCTTGCATGGAATTGATATAGTTTCTAGAATGAGGAAATACCAGTTACCTATGAATTTTTTAGAAATAAGATATACCTGTGACCACAAGATTTGGTTGAGGGCTCAAAACATATGTGAAGACAAACCTATAAGACAAAATATTAAGCTTCAGATATACCAACTATAATCTCAATTAAAGCAATCAAACACATTAGTTTTTATATTAGAATAAACAAACTCATACTAAGAGAGTAAGTACACTGAATATCACACAAGAAAGCTCTTCTCTTAATTTCCCCAAGCATGCTGGTTCAGAGAATCCCTTCTCACTTTTAGTTGGACTAGGCTCGATAGATTCTAAAGATACTTTCTTGCTTCTTTCCAGAATAGGATTTTTTTAATTTCTAATACAATGTTGCTCAAAGTGCTAGAACCAATGTCCTTGTAGCATATACTTAGATTTTCTTAAATTTTTGTAATCTACATATATCTTTGAAATTCACCAATTTGTTAGATTTCTAATAGAATGTTGGTCAAAGTGCTAGATAGAAATGCTTTATTAACAAATTGTCCTCCAATTTTCTTTGTGAAAAAACTAGGGTATTGTCTAAAATCTAGATAATAGATGTTCTATCCTATAATTGAGTGATATGCTTAGCCAGTTCATAAGATGAAATTATATTGAAGCTTTATTAATATGGAACTACACCACACCAAATCAACAGTATTATATTACATTATTCTTGAATGTGGGAAAATGGCAGAATTTACATCTAGCAATATCACTATATATTCTAAATTTTACACTACATTGCTTGGTCTAGATTTTTTGTTGTAGAGTATGTTTCATAGGATGTGTTCAAATAGTCTCTCCAAGTTTCAAATTGGACATTGTTCTATAGATTTACATTTTCCTTTACTTTTGTATGAGAATTTCTCCTTTGTCCTACTTTCACCTACATCTAGGAATCTTCTTCTACCTTCTCCTTTGTCTTGCTTTCACCTACATCTGGGAATCTTCTTCTACCTCTAACTATTCTAGACTATTGAGGATTTCTCTTTGATACAATATTCTACCTAGTTATATTTATTTTTTCCTATAAAAATCCATCGTGTATGGTCCTATGAATCTTTCCATTGAGTAGAATGTGCAATAATAACACCCAGAAACTCAATTTACCTTGTACAGGTTGTGTAATATGTTCATTCCTTTCAAAAATTGAATCATCCTCAACGGTCAGAGTACCAACTTGAGCCAAGTCAACTAGATCAATATTTTGCATCCTTTCCCTTCCATTCTTGATAAATTTCACAATATAAGAATTAGAAGATCAATAATTAAATATATTTAACCTCTAATATAAAGAAACAATCGAGAGGAACACAAGTTATTACATATCATCATATGCATCTTAGGAACATTAAAGAAGGGTTAACTAATATCAAGTGTATCTTGTATCTTTCGTTCTTGGCACTGCTAGGAAAATAGGGCTTGCAATTCAGGTCATTGAGTGTCTTCTTTGTGGATGTTACTCTAGATTAAAGAAAAGGGATTTTAATAGAAAACTAATTGTTGAATGAAAATATGAAGGAAAAAGGTACTTATATTGGAGAACCATATATTTATATCTATGGTTCAAACAGGTGTTAGACAAATAGGAAGTAAATGAAGTATTATGGATAGAACTCTGCTTCTTATGATTCTTGAAACAAGGCTCTAGTGGGATTATCAAGCACCTTTCTTGATATTTCTTCTTAGATATGCTAAGAGATACAAGTAGCCACATTAGATCATTGGGTTCAACAACAAATCTTTGTCAATATGACATGGTTCTTTGGCTGTGCAAGATCATTCACCCAAAGCTTGCACTCAAATTATCAATTTGAGGCATGATGACAATGCCTAATTAGTATGTATAGAAATACCAATTCTCATGGTTGTGCTTTATATAACCCTTACAAATATGACCCTTTTGCATTTGAGTGTAGAAGATTGTAAGCTTTGGCAAGAAAACTATATCCACATCCTATTTGGAAGTTAGCATTTTTTTAAATGCAAGCCAAATGTTAGGAATGTGGATAAATATTAAAAGATGCAAATCTTATCTTATAGAATGCATATTTTTTGCCATTAATAATAGAGTGGATTGAGTGTCAGGAAGAGATTAATTTTTTACTTTTTATATCGACTTCTTATTTTTTTGCATTGATAGTTGTCCTTCGAAAGTATTTTCTTAAAGAAAGCTAAAACCTTGATTTCTAATTGGACTATTAAATTTTTGTTGGAAAAAAATATAATTTTCAATTTGTAAAATTCAGTGAAAGGACATGCCAATAATGGAGAAATTCAAGATAAAAATTAATTTGAATGTCTAATGTGGCTATGGGCATCCATCAAAGCATAATACATAGAAGAGTTTTTTCAAATGTTGTTGCTGCAATACACAGCTCAATTAGTGCATGTGTGGCTTGTGGATACATCCTCATTTTGCATTGATGCATAGCACAATAGTTGTAATTATGACATCTAAAAATCTCCCCTTCATTTATCCTTTGATAGATGTCCATAACCTATGAGGTAAACTACATATAAACTAGGTTTGCATTGGTTTGTTATTTTTAACTCAAGTTTGCATTCTTAGTTTGTTCAATTAGAAGTTTTGGTAGGATTTAAACTAGGATTCACTCTTGAAATCTTAGAAAACCTTAAAAGAAATGTATTTCATAAGTAATGATTTCTCTAGAGAAGTTGCTAGAGCTACTTGTGGTAGAGACAAGTGGATAGATAATTAGAATTCAATGGTCATGAGGATTTGTACTTCAACTATAAGGAACCAAAGTTTCTATATAATAGTAGCTAGAAACAAACATCTGATAAAAAGGGAAGGTCGAGAGTAACTTCACCATAAAAGTACAAGTGTGTAAACAATGAAAGCAATGATTCTATTTAAGTGATAGCTATCAAGTGGTGGAGAAGAATCCATTGAGGTGTCAAGTAAAGTTGTTCTAAATTGTAGAAGAGGATGAAAAAGTAGAAAGATTTCATGGAAAAATTAATAGCAAACATTATGGCCATAGAGCAAGAGGTAAACAACTTTTCTATCCACAACTCTGCACACAAAATTAAATATGGTATACAATTTTTTCCCTTTCATTTCTATTCACATTTCATTAAGTTGATTTTATTTTTATAGATATCTATATGAGTAAATAGATGTTATCATAGCTATTGTTTGTATTTTGTGTTTTATAGATATAAAATTTTAATCCATTTTTTGTTGTTTTTTGTAATGGTTTTTAGACTCATTGAAAAAAGTGGGCATTTTAGTTTGCATATTTCATACTCTGCAACATGGGGTTCCTACTACTTTCTAGCAAAGCTATGAAGGTACTCTATTTCATTTTCTTTTTTTTTAGAGTAATAGTATAATTACTTAATTAATTTAATCATATTGATTAATTAGTTAAGTCACCTTTTACTTTATTTTCACTTAAGCTAAACTTAGGCCCTTTAATAATTAATTATTCATCCTAGGGTTTTCACTTTAGGGTAAATCAATCTCCTTTCTTAAGGATTGATATCTTTGTAATTATTTAACTTCTTGTTTATGCAATTTTACTCTCTTGGTTTGCAAAGCAATATCTTTGTGTTGTTTGAATCTCTTTTATGTGATAGGATATTTTTCTTGCAAGTGATCATTGGATTCTGTGAGGTTGGGTTTTACAACTTCAACATGATATTAGAGCTTCAGATCTATAGCTTCATGTTCATCTTTTGAGGGATTCAAGCCTTGAAAGAGAATTTTTCTTGCATCTTGAGTCAATTTGGACCTCACCATTGCATCTAGAATGCTCGAATTAGTCAAGATTGACCTTTGTTTCATCAATTTTGGATTCACAGTGCCAATTCTGAGAGGGTTTGAAGATTTGGTGATTTTCTAGATCTAGAGGGTACCTACAATTTTGGATCATTTTAAGCCTAAACAAACCTCACCATTCCATTCAGAACACCCAAAAACCCCATAATCAACTGTCGAAATTGGACACAATGTCTTCAGGAGGCAATTTTTTTCATTTTTGGGTCGTATGGCCTAGTACAACAGACAATTAGAGAAAAAAAACACAGTGTTAATGGGTGTCGTTGTTAGTTCACTGCTAGCGGTTAATGCTAGCTTAACTACCAGGCTTAACCACCAAACCCTTTTTTGGAGAAATTTTGGTATTTTGGCCATAAATTTTGCGTCAGAACTCAGATTTTCAAAAATGAAATATTGCCAAAAAGTTGGTTCTATGATCGATCCAGTGGTGGAGGTGTTTTTTCTGATTTTGTTCTTTTTCTACATTTATTTCCATTCAAAGTCAGATCTTTATTTTTGTGCTTCCGGGGGCATAAATTTTGCATACAAACTCCATTTTTTTGAAAATGAATAGGTGTTGGAAAGGTCTTCTAGTGATCTTTCCAATTATATATATTTTTTCATCAAAAAATTTGCTAGGTACATTTAATTCATTTTTTTTTGTTTTCACATTTTGGTGAATTACTTGGACATCTTAGCTGCTGGAAACTTCTTGTTTGTGTGGGATGGTATCTTTTTGGTTGTTCTACATTTATTTCTAGTCTTGTGTCTTTTGTTAACATTATGATCTTCCATTGTAAGCACTTATGATTTTGTAAATGCACTGAGAAAATTGCCTAAATGTATTGCACCTATATTATGGGATCTTGTACATCACTTTGTGCCTTATTATACTCACACTATGATTAAAGTGTCATACACGGGTTGATGTTTACCTTTGTTTTTCTTTCATACCTTTCTCATGTGTGTGTTCCTTGGTTTGCACACCCTTTATATCTTCTTGTACTTTCATGTCTACACATTTAGATGTTCTTGGTTCTTTATCATGCACTACATTCATGCATTCAATTTTAGTGTACCTATCATACCTCTCCCTTGTCAACATTATGGGGGGGTTTCTACTATTGGTGATATTTCTTCCTTGGTTTCATTAGAGTGAGCTATGTATTTAGTATTTATTCCAATGTACTTTCAGATAGAGTGTAAATTAGTGGCTGGTTACTTGTATTTCATTGAGATGGATCACTTACCATATAGACACTCTTGCATTTAGGAGGTGACCTACCATTTTTCACATGATTAGTTCTTCAGAATTTTGGTACTTGTGTCATTTGTATCTTTGAGTTCTTGATGTATTCCTTGGTTTTCCATCGGATTCAAGTAGTGTCGTTGGGGGCACTCATACAAATTCTTGTCTTCTTGATCTTGATCATCATATGTTTCAGCAGAGGTTCTTCTTTCAACATTTTAACAGTCATTCTATGATAGTGTTTGCAGCTTCTTCATGCTTCAGTGGTATTTTTCATATTCTTCCTTTGTTCCTATCTTCTAGGAAATTTCACTCTTGTTGGAGGCTTCTTCATTCCTTCACTGTTGTTCAAGGAGGATTCTTTAGTCCTTCACTTGTTCCTATTCTTTTTGGGACATTCTTGTTTGGAGGCTTCTTAGTCCTTCACATGTATTTCTCTCTTTTGGAAAGGAGTTTTTCCAATGAAGTTTTTTCCTTTTCTCCCATTATGAGAGATCTTTTACATTTGTACATGGGTACCTCATCAAGCCTAGTTGTTAGGACCCATCTTTTCTTTCATGCATTTTTTCATTAGCTTTTTAGCTTCTCCCTAAGTTCATCTTAAGGGGGGTTGTTAGAGTAATAGGTTAATTACTTAATTAATTTAATCATATTGATAAATTAATTAAGTCACCTTTTACTTTATTTTCACTTAAGCTAAACTTAGGCCCTTTAATAATTAATTAATAATTAATTATTCATCCTAGGGTTTTCACTTTATGGTTTTGATCTCCTTTCTTAAGGATTGATCTCTTTGTAATTATTTAACTCTTGTTTTATGCAATTTTACTCTCTTGGTTTGAAGAGAAATATCTTTGTGTTGTTCAAATCTCTTCTATGTGATAGGTTATTTTGCTTGTAGGTGATCACTAGGTTTCTGTGAGGTTGACTTTTACAACTTCAACACTTTTAGCCTATATAAATGCAACAATAAGGAAAAAATTTCATAGGTTCAACAAAATTGATGCTTTATATTGGAAGAAAATGTATGTTGGGGGTACAATTGTATTGTATATGTATAGCTTGCAATTATAGCTTGCAATTTGATAAATCCCTTGGTAAATGCGTTGCACAGATTATTTTATTAGAAATTTGTGTTAAGTTCTTGTGTGTACTTTGTGCAGATGTGTTCAACAAATCAATAAGACAAATAGAGGTGACCTAAGTCTCAAAAAATTGAAGAAGATATAGGTTATATAACGTTTCTCATTTTATAATTGTTTAATGCATTTTTATCTTATATCACACTTCAACACTTTGGTGGAGGATTTTATTATATGCAAGAAACTTTCAAATGAAAATTATTTTTTATAGTGTTTTGTATTCCTTTCTTGCACTTTCAAGACTAATTATGTAACAAAAGATAATTCTAGTGCAATTGGTTAGGATTATTTATAATTTTAACATATCAAAACTTCATAATATGATTCTAGCTTGTTCATTAATTCACTACTGCATATATAATTTATAAATGACCAAATGTTTTAATTCTAATCTTTTTATTGTAAAAGGGATAATAGAAGGTTTTTGTCTCGAGTAACTATTTATATATTTTCTTCTCTTTGTTTGATGATCTAAATTTGAAAAATGTCTAGTATATTTTCCATTGGTAGTTTGTAACTATTTTTAGATCACATCAATGCCTAGTTTATTAAATATAACGTAAAAAATGAAACTTTAAACTTTAATGCTTATTATTGTGCATTAAAAACCATCTACAACTACTACTGGTTGGTCTTTTTGGTTTAACCCTCATTATTTATCTGAGTTCAAGTTCTTGCTACAATGATCCTAACTACCATAGGATCAGACTCCTAACATAATAAAAAGAATCATTGCATAGACAAAAACCATAAATATTTTCTTTAGGTGGGGATTCTAGCACTGTGCAGCTCTTGTTTGTAGAAGTCACGAAAGAAAAGTATTTGAATAGGTTGTGACTATTATCTAGTTTTTTTAAGGAAGTCACAATTAAATTATACATCCTTTGAAGATAGGAGACGATCAATTAAAATCAGTTTTTTTTGAAAAAATGAAAGGACATCACTTTCTTAAAAATAACACTTCGTTAAAAAAATTGAATTGTTGAAGGTATATTTAGAAGGTAAGAATGAATAAGAAATAACAAAGATATCTAAATTGCGTAGTGAAGTGCAAAGAGAAGTAGGAAATAGTTTAGGGAATATAGAAGGAAGACATGTAGGGATAAGATTATGTGTGGAGCAGTTAGATATATAGAATGATAAATAGTAAAACAAATTAATATAAAAATTATTTAAATTTTAATAGAAAATATATGTATAAAATTTAAAAATTGGTTGTTAATTTGTTATAGAATAGGTGTTTTCAATTTTTTTTATGATTTTGGTTATAAGAATATTATAATTCTAAGGATAATGGAATATTTTTTAATTAATTATGACATATACTATTTAATAATAAGCATCATACATTGCCAATAGTGGCATGGTGTGATGGTTAAGTTGTTGTGGTTTTGTTCTTGCCATCAAGGTTCAAACCCTAGTAGGGTGTTATTGTTGAATGCTTAAACTAGGGATGAGGTCCCTTGTTTGTGATGTCACTGATTCATAGCTCCAGATCAAAAGTGTTTACCCCATCTTTAAAAAAATACAAATCATATGTCACTTAATAATCAAATAAATAAAAATCACAATCATATAATATATGAATATGTTAGAGGAAAAAAATTATTAGTATGAGAATTCTCTCATATATCCCTTGTACGAAAATGAGTATAATTTCCTAATTTGAAAAATGCATATTTCATACTGTAGACATGAAAAATATTCTGATAAACTAACTCTGATTCTTCTTTAATCACCCCTCTATTAACCATTTAATTAATCCATCTTAATTCCTCTATTAATCAAATCAATCAAATTTACTTAATTAAATCATAAATCAATCTTATTTAATTAACTTCTAAAGTTCTTCATTTAATTAAATAAATCAAACTTATTTAATTAAACCACTAACATCATCCTCTTTGATTAAATAAGTCAAATCTTTGTTTAATCAAATCTTTATCATTGTCCTCTCAACTTTGATTTATTTTAATCCTAAAATCTAAGTCAAAAGTCAAAATCACCTAATCTTCACTTAAGTTAATCAAATCATGGTTAATGCTAATCTAATCCATGTCACATCCTCTATCTTTTTCCACTTGCACAAATAAATCAATTTAATTAATTTATTAAATCTTGATTTTCTCTCAACTTGGCATCTTTGAGGGAATCATATTCCTCCAAATTCAAAAATCCCTCCAAATGAGATGTGTCCTTCCAACAAGGCATTTATTTCATCTAACAAGTCCTTTTTCCTTGAGCCAAGTGGCCATAACTCCATTTGACTCTCCCTCCACCTTGTCATTTCACTAATTTCAAATTTCAACTAATTGCATTTATGGGCACATTCATCAAAATATGCACATCCTTGGCCCATTCACATGGTGACAAGTGGCTTCTTCCTATTGGTTGGGTTTTTATCCCACATTCATCCCTTTTGCCTCTTCTCTCATCAAATTCTTCTACAAATAGAGAGGCTATCCTTCATTTTGATCATCCACAACTTAGAGCAAAGTTACTCTCTTCACATTGAGAGTTAATTTTGTACACTTCATTGTCATAGCATCTTCAAGGCATTTTGATCATTGACCTTTTCAAGGGTTGGGAAAGGGCCACTTTTCATATCAAAGTGGCATCAATCCAATATGGGATATGTATACTTTGTGCGTTTATATGCTTTAGTTATCTTGTTATTTGATTGTGTTTTGAAGCATGTTAAAATATCTCATATGGATGTTGAATGTTTGCTTTGTTTTAAAATAATAATCATGCTAATGTGTGTGTTAGAGTTTAAGCCATTTGCAAATTTTGATATCCACACATACAACTTGATGTAACTTAAAAAAAAATTAAAGATAGAAAGGCATTCAATCATTAGGCTTTGATACCAAATGTGAGGTCACTTATCGTCCTAAAGTTGTTTAAGTATTAGCAATAGATTTAATAGAATAAATATTAGAGTTAATATAATTTCTAATATGTAATCAAGTATCAATATAAATGTGAATAATTAATGTAAAAGTTGCAAACATGTGACAACTAAATAATTAACATAATAAATGGAATAACACCTCCACATAGATTAATCATATTAACACCAAAATTATATAAAAATATTCCCAATATTGTTGAGTCAATGGTTTTCAATATGTATATGAAAATCATAGATAGGTTGCTATTTGAGACTCAAAGAAATAGTTATGGCTCTGGGCTCTTCATGTAAATGAAGCATCCCTGAAGGAAACCAGTTCTTACATAGAACCCAACCTACCTTCATGACATAAATAACATAGCCCTGGCCAAGACGCTTTTGGGTGTATGTTTTACCTCAATTTGGACACACATTATGTGCTCCTCTAAATGCCTCAATGCTAGCCAATGAACCTAACCTTCACTCCCTTTTTCTCCTCTTTAAATTCTTGTGTTTCTCCTTTTCTTTCTCTCTCTCCTTGATGTTCTCCATTCCCATTTCCAAGTCTCACATAAATTCTTTGTATAAGCTTTACAGGGTGCTCTCCAAACCATCACACCATTTCACAAAGGTTTCCTTTTAATAATTATTTAAATAAATAATTATTCTGCCCTTTTTAAAGAGTGTATATATATTCTTTATTAATTTATCATATAAGCAAAGGATCGTAATATCCTTTATTTTCTATCTCCCTTTAATTCTAAAGGATAATTTCATAGTTTTTTCTTCTCTTGGGGAAAAAGTCACATAATAAGGTAGAGAGGTGAGAGAGAGAGAGGGGTGAAGAGGTGAAAGAGAGAGAGGGTAGAAGATGTAGAGGGAAGGGACATAGATAGGAGAGACAGAGAGAGAGAGAGAGAGAGAGAGAGAGAGGGTAGGAGGTAGAGAGGGAAGGGAGGGTAGGGAGGTAGAGAGGAGAGAGAGTAGGAGGTAAAGAGGGGAGGAAGGTAGAGATAGAGGAGGAAGATAGAGAGGTGAGAGAGATGGTAGAAATTAGAGAGGGGAGGAAAATAGAGAGGAGAGAGAGATGGTATGAGGTAGAGAGGTGAGGAGTAGATAGGAGAGATGGATAGATCTCAAGATAGGAGGGTGGTAGAGAGAGATAGAGATAGAGAGGGTGGGAGGTAGAGAGTGAGGTGAGAGAGGGTAGGATGTAGAGAGGGTAGGAGGTAGAGAGGGGAGGGAGGTAGAGAAGAGAGAGAGGGGGCAGGAGGTAGGAGATAGAGAGAGATATATAGGAGGTACAGAAGGGAGAGGGTAGAGATAGTAGGAGGTAAATATGGGAGGGAGGTAGAGAGATGAGAGAGAGAGAGGTAGGAGGTATAGAGGGGAGGGAGGTAGAGAGGTTTGCATGTGTTTGTGTGTGTGAGAGAGAGAGGGGTAGGAGGTAGATAGGGAAGGGATGTAGAAAGGTGAGAGAGAGGGTTGGAGGTAGAGAGGGGGAGAGAGAGATAGAAAGTGAGGGTCATCTTTCCTTTAGAATAATGTGAGGGTGTTATAATGCACTTGCATCTTTTTTTTTTAAGAAATAGTGGCAAGCCACCATATTATATTGTATATTTAAAATTAAGTAATACAAAAACCTGATTCGATAGACCATACTGGCGGGAAAGAACTAGGAAGAAAACCTTTGGTTATAGCTCAATTAGTTACATAATTCCAACAAAATTATCCCTATTTGCTATCATAACACTTTATACATATCCAAGCCTATTTTTAGTATTCTAACATTTACAATTTCCATTTGTTACATTTGGTTTAGAATATCTTTATGCTCTTGTGGAAACTTGGAGTGAACCTTTGCAAAAAATTATGGTACTAGCACCAAAAATAGCCTTTTGGATAAATGTCTTTTTTTGTAGTAGGACCAAAAATTAACACTTCACCTAATGTTTATGCTTCAATATGCATAATATCTAGTGAACTCTATCCGTTCTCTCCATTACTTGAATCCTTAGACATATTTTTTTGTTCAAAAATTTAGGAAAAAAACCTATCAGCT
The DNA here is from genome assembly GCA_007258455.2 of Sequoia sempervirens. Lineage (NCBI taxonomy): Eukaryota > Viridiplantae > Streptophyta > Pinopsida > Cupressales > Cupressaceae > Sequoia > Sequoia sempervirens. Next base: position 14,157 of record VDFB02103886.1, on the reverse strand, counting down.
AATAATTTTCATAAAAATTTGATCTCCGTCGGTACTAACTGATCATTCTCATCTTAGACTTCTTATGTCATGCCAACAAGTTGTAGAACTTGATACTTTAGAGAAACAAGGGAAATTTTCCAAGTTGTGGGTCACCTAAAAAATGGAAAAGAACCTCTGGAGAAGGCCGGCTTCCTTTGTGCTGGTAGTATCACCTAAACTACTGATTTTGTAAGATAAAGGGAGAAGATTACTAAAGCAAAATAGAAATGGTAGGAACTAATCCCTATGGTGATACACCGAACTGACAGGAATCATGAAATAAAATAGATGAACATACCCCTAGAAAATTAATAATAGTTATTTCATTTACTCAACATAATTTTGTGAACTTCTATTAGCGTGCTTATTCTGACTTCTTGGAATAGAAATCAAATTGAAAGCGTTAAACTCTTGAATTATGTTCCAAACTATGTTTCTGTATGACTTCAAAGCATCATTCTTGGCAGCATTCAGTCATCTAACCTAGTTAACTATCAATTCATTGTCTCCATAGACTTTCAAACAGTCAATTCTTCTTTTCCTTGCCCACTCAAGGCCTTGAATGAGTCCTTCATACTTAGCACTGTTGTTAGAACATGCAAAAACAAAATGAAAGGCTGAAAAGTACTTATCACCCTGTGGAAAAACCAACATTGCACCTCCACCTCCTCCATTCTTGCTTTTGGAACCATAAAAAAATATTCACCAAAAAGTTCACTTCGTTGTTGCAACAACTGATATGTACCCTTTTCAAGGTTTGGAACCTCTGCATCAAGTTCAAGCATCACATAATTACCCATACCAAAATCTTGAATAAAATCTATAGGATTGTCCAACACATTTTCAGCTGCCCATTCATGTAGCAACACATCAGAAACAACTTCTGCTTGAAGTTCTTGAGTGGTAGCTAGTTCACTGTCAATAAAAATGAAACAATTTGTGTCTGCAGCAATAAGAACATAGTTTGATATCCCAGGTGATATAAAAAAGGATAAAATACAATAGTATGTCAAGGTGGTTATCAGGCCATCAATTCCTAATAACAACATTAACTGGTAGGTATTTGAAAGTGATGAGCAGATATTAACCTTTCTGCTCCAAGAAGGTCAATTCTTTGTAGTGAACTAGGAAAGGATTAAACAACAGTATGATGATCAAGTAATATAGTTGAAGACAAATAAACTTCCCAAAGGGTTGGTTACCTTGGAATCCATATTCAATTCTGATGATGAGCTTAAGAAGAGCAAAATCGGCATTCAAGTCGAAGACCTGGTCATTATGAGGAAGTTGAAAATTTTAAAGGTAAGCTTCTCAAATTAGGTAAAGTTTGTTCAGCTGAAGATAAGAAAGCTTTCATTGCTTTATGGCAAGAGTATCATGATTTTTTTCTTGGTAATATTCTGAATTGAAAGGGTTTGATCCTCATATAGCACAACATACAATTGAGTTAGAACCTCGAGCCAAGCCTGTTGGACAAAAACAAAGACCCTTGAACCCCAAGCTCGAACCTTTAATGATCAAACAACTAACCAAGTTAGTTGAGGGGGGTATTGTGTTTCCAATTAAACACACATCATGGGTTTCTAACCTTGTTCTGGTTAGAAAAAAGAATGGTGAGGTAAGATTATGTGTAGATTTTAGAGACCTTAACAGAGTGTCTCTGAAAGATCAATATCCCTTACCATCTATGGAATAAATTCTCCAAGCTATTGCTGGTTCAGAGAGATTTTATCTTCTGGTGGATATTCTGGTTATAACCAAATTCTATTCAAAGAGGAGGATCATTATAAAATAGCATTTACAACAAAATGGGGCACTATGGCCTACAACAGAATTCCTTTTGGTTTATCTAACGCTGGTGCCACCTTTCAACGTGCCATGGATATGGCATTTCAGAGTTTAATTCATAATTTTTTTCTAGTTTACTTAGATGACATAACTGTATATTCAAAGAATGCAGATGAACACTTGTCACATCTCAATCAAGTTTTTGAAAAATGTAGAGAATATGGAATATCTCTCAATTCGAAAAAGAGTATTTTTGCAGTTCATGAAGGTAAATTGTTAGGTCACATAGTATCAAAAGACAGAGTTACCATTGATCCTAAAAGAATTAAAGCTATACTCCAACTGCCATTACCTAATCATAAGAAAGGATTGCAGAGCTTTTTAGGGAGAATCAACTTTTTAAGAAGATTCATTCCTAATGTTGCAAATTTACTACAACCTTTGACTGCCATGCTTAAGAAGAATGTAATTTTTAGTTGGTCAAGAGACTTGCAAAACATAGCTTTGAAGAAATCAAGGAATCTTTAGCAATAGCCCCAACATTGGTAAATCTAGATTTCTCTAAAGACTTCTTTTTGTATGCTTTTGGTAGCATTAGTTCAATTTCTGCTATGCTTATTCAAAAAAATAGTGATAATTTAGAGCAGCCAATAGCTTTCTTTAGTCGAGGACTTGTTGATTATCAACAGAAATATACATTTGTTGAGAAACATGTTCTCGTTGTGATCAGAAGTCTAAAAAAGTTTAAACCTTTAGTTTCAAACAATAAAATTCATATTTTGGTTGCACACCCAAGTGTAAAGGAATTTTTGTTGAACAATGATCTGAGTGAGAAAAGAGCAGGGTGGATCACAAAAGTAATGGAATTTGATGTTGACATCAACATCACAAAACTTGTCAGGGGTAGAGGGATTTGTGAGAAACTTTCCTCAACCCCTGAAGATGTACAAAAATCAAAAACTGGTGTTGTTTTAGCTAATACTTATGAGCCTCAAAATGTTCAAGTTGTTGCACCTACATCAGTTGCAGGTTGGGTTCAAGAAATGACCCACTTTCTTCGTACTGGTGAGTTTACAACTACTTGGAAAATCATGAGAGTTGGTTACTACTAGCCCAGCTTGTTTAAAGATGCATATGCATGGTCAAGGAAGTGTATTAAGTGTGCTTTATTTGTAGGAAAGGAAAAGTTACCTGTTATGCCTTTACATCCAGTTCAAGTAGAGCATCCCTTCATGAGATGGGGGATTGAATTTATCGGACCAATTAATCCACCTTCCAGTGCTGGTCAGAATTGGGTGCTCACTGCCACTGACTATTTTACACAGTGGACAAAGGTAGTAGCTTTGAAAGAAGCAAATGAATATTTAGTTTTGAGCTTTTATGAAGATATAATCACCAGATTTGGAGTCCCTGACTCCATCATTTCAGATAATGCTCTTGCTTTTGTTGGGTTAAGAGTCATAGGTTAGGCTATTAAACATGGAATTCATTTGAATAATTCCTCCAATTATTACCCACAAGGTAATGGTTTAGCTAAAAGTACAAATAAAAATCTGATTAGAATTATTAAGAGGACCATGGAGGAGAATCAAAGGGTTTGGCATACCACATTGAAATCTGCACTTTGGGCAGATAGGATAACCCCTAAGAGATCAATTGGGAATTCTCCGTATGTAGTCAATTATGGTAAAGAGGCTAGATTACCTCTATCTATGGAGCTTCCAACTCTAGACATTGTTCACCAGTTGGAGATGTACAAAGAATAGGACCCGATGTCCGTGAGATATGCAGAGCTCATGGAGCTTGAAGAATCAAGAGATAAGGCAATGAAAACTTTGGAGTATCATCAGCTCCAAACAAAGAGAACATTTGATAAGAAAGCTATAGCCAAAATTTTTAAAGAAGGTGATATTGTTCTCAAGTGGGATGTGCTAAAGAGTGGACCGGGCAAGCACACAAAGTTTGATCATTTCTGGGCAGGTCTATTTATTATTACTGAATGCAAGGAGCATAATGCATTCCAGTTATCAAATATGGATGGAGAAAAGTTACTGATCCCAGTTAATGGGATTCACCTCAAACGTTGTTTTGAGGTATGATTTATCATTGCACATATTAGGTTAGATTTTATGCTTTCAATAAATGTTGTTGCGCTTTTGTTTTGTTTTTGTTTCATTCCCTAAGTGTTGTTCCAGCACAGTAAATAGTTTAACTTCAATTTTTCCTAGATTTTCAATAAGTTTCTAGGTGTCCTGACCTATTCTAATGAGTTACAAGTGAGTTATAGCCATGTACAAAATTTCCCTAGGTCTATTTCTGAGTTTTTCCTAATGACTCCATGCCCAATGGACAATTTTAGGCTACTGGTTTGCATGTTTAGCAGGAAAACATCCAGCTGAGGTCGACAGAAATGTTACTTGATTTTCACCTATGGGCTCAATCAGGGGAAAATTTAATTTTAAATTCAGCACGTGGATTAAATGTGGCTCCCGCAAGGGTTTAGCCTAGTGTGCAAGTGTTCAGTTTTCATTGGGAAGGTTTTCATCTGATGCATTTGAGAACTAATGGAGGCATTGTTTCGCAGGGTTAAATCATACATCTAATGCTATTTCACAAGGAAGTCTGTTGGAAAGCATGCCTCGATCAGATTTGGCACAAAACTCCTTAAAGAATAAATTCATTGAGACCAGCTGGATGTCTTGCTGACTGGCTGTTGTGTTATATTCATTTGAGATACCCAGGTCGCCAAGACATTTCGGTCGCCATGAGTTTTTATGTATCTCCCCGCTTGGGAGGTCTCATCGAAATGAAGTTGCATCAGGGAAAGAACGTGATTCGGTGTGATTTCTTCCCAACCGGTGGGAGTCTCGCTGAGATAGGTTAGTTTCGGTGTGAAGTCTTGTCAACTGAAGGTGGTCTCCCCGAAATGGTCTGAGCTTGCCGAAGGATGAAGGGTTCGATATGATGTCTTGCCGACTCATAGTGTCTCTCTGACTTGTTGTGGCTTCACCGAAAGGGTATATGGATATTGGTAAGACTCCTGGTCGAGGGGTTTTCATTCACTATGATGTCTTCTCGACTCATGATGTGTCGCCAATAGTTTTAACTCTTTAGTGTAATTGATGGAAGCTTTCTGAGACCTTTGTCCGACCTGTTTGTCTTGTCGATGGGTGTGTTCGTGTTGAGCATTGCCGAGACTCTTGTCGATGGTCTAAATGGAATGATATCTACTATCAGGTGCTTTTGGTATGACATCTTGCTAAAAGTGATAGTCTTGCCGATGGTTTTGGATATCGATATGACTCTTAAGGACTCGCTATGATGTCTGGACGATGGCAATAGTCTAGGTGACAATTTTGGGACATCGGTATAACTTTTGCAGCTCGACATGAGGTCTTGCTGACAGTTGTGTGTTATGTCGATTTCTATTGTGAAGTGTAATCACATCAGGGAGACACGGCTAGTGTCTCACTGACACGTGATTATGTTTGAATAACTTTTGACCAACTAAAGATCTTACATTGTGTTTGTTCAACCAATTAGAGGAGGCTGAGGGCGAACCATTGGTAGTTTGAATGTGAATATTCTTGTGAGGAGGATCAACAAAGCATGAACGACATCGATCTACTCTGAGATCGAAGGTGATCAATCGACTCAATGAAAAATGGTGTGGGGATCTAACATAAGGTCGTATGCTGCTTCTCGAAGATGGTCAACTTGCAGAAAGATCTTGAGCAGGAAAAAGGCAGAAAGGAAAAAACCTCAAGTCACAATGACAGTTGTGGTGTCTACTGGCAAGGGGTAGATTGACATGGAAGTTCAAAGGTGGACATGGAGGCCAGAGGTTAATGTGATTATTCTAAAAGATCTAGAGGCCATTCCTAGAGTGATCCTCCACTGACATGGACATTGGGGATACACATTTAATGCAGAAGTAACTTGATTCAAAAGATCTAAGGGTGGATCTTTCTGGAGGCTAATTTTTTTGGAAAACACTGAAGGAGGAGCTGACACATTCTTTTGGGGAGGGTTTTTTGTTGTATAAAGTGGCATTTTGGCCTCTTTGTAAAAGGGGGTTCTTCTTATGCTTTTCAGAAGTTTCTGACTTTTGCAGTCCTTTCTCAGATTAGCAAACTTTTGTAACTTATTTGGAATTTGGAATATAAAATATAGAGATTACCTTGGAAACCAGTGTTAGTGTTCATACTACTTTCTTTTTTCTTTCAGATTATGTAAGTTTTCAACTGTGTTTTCTAAATCTACATTTGAACTTTAAAGTTGAGAAATTCATCTCTCCTTCTTAAAATGTATATGTATATTAAGCCTTTTCATGAACTATGCATATGTTCATAAAATTATGTTGAGTAAATAAAATAACTATCATTAGTTTTCCAGGGGTATGTTCATCTATTTTATTTCATGATTCCTATCAGTTTGGTGTATCACCATAGGGATTAGTTCCTACCATTTTTGTTTTGCTTTAGTAATCTTCTCCCTTTACCTTACAAAATTAGTAGTTTAGGTGATACTGCCAGGTCAAAGGAAGCCGACCTTCTTTAGATGTTCTTTTCCATTTTTTAGGTGACCCACAACCTGGAAAAGTTCCCATGTTTCTCTGAAGTATCAAGTTTTGCAACTTGATAAGGATGCAATTTTAGTAGACAACAACAAGTACTATGAATCACCTCCAAATTGCATACAAATGAATGATCTCACTCAAACAGATGTAAAAATGTGTTTTGCAACCCTAAGACCAATAATGAATGAGATAGAAGTCATAAAGGAGATCAAACCAATCCAAATGGAGCTCACTTTCCTCTATGTTGTTGTACAACCAAGCTGAAGGTTGTTGCAATAGCGAATCCACCCTAAACTCTTATAAAATCTCCTTCAAATCCTTTAATCTGAATCTACAAACAAATACAGACCTCCAACGCCAAGTTTGAAGGGAAAATTCCACTAAAAAGCACAAAGTATATGCTGCTATGATGGTATGTCCTGCTTGTAGGATGTGCGGCCAGCAAGATAGAAAGCACAATCCCAATAGTCTTAAGTTCACCAAAAGAACACAATTGCAAAGAAATATATGACTACATTTGTGAACAAAATCCATAGAACCTTAGATATCTTTGATCTAGTAAAAAGCATAACCTGAAGAGAGGTCTTGAAGAAGATTCAAAAAATTGGAATAAAAAACGAGTATATAGTTTTATGTTAACATGTGAAAGTCTCAAATGTTTAAGTTCAATAATTTAGCCTACTTAGATATCACAGACGCTGGATTCTAACTCATTTTCTACTTTCCACTCTTTTAGAAAAACTGTAAATATGATAGAAATTGAAAAGCATATTTCCACATTAGTTTATGAACCTCTATATTCCAAATTTTTCCATGGCAGTAGTGAACTCATAAATTTATTTGAAAAAGAACATGATGAAGAAAAACAACTAGAAAACAAATGATTGAGATGCTATCAAAAAAATTTGCACCGAAGAATGGAAATCTACATTTAAACGGAAGATGCAAACTCGCTTAGAAAAAAAAATCTAAAAAACACAAAAGAAGAAGAAAAGTAACAAAGAAAAAAAACTCAACAAACTTGTTCACAGAGGGTAACAAAAATCTTCATTCTGAAACCTCTACACGACAAGTGTAACTTCACAAAATTTTATCAATGAAACTGCAAGAAAAAAACAACATCAACTAAACCCTAGAAAACCTAACATGTTTTAATCTCACAAACATACCACAATTTAGCTCGATTGGGTGTCAAAGACACAGAATCATCAATTATCTTCCTCTTTCCCTTTTACCAAACCCTAAGCGCCTCCAAGAGGCCATCCTTGAAAGCCGATTCAACTCCCTCCATAGCCCTCTCGGCCTCAAACCTGTACTTCTCTACGTCCATGGCCCCTTCATTGAACTCCTTCCCCAACTTCTTCCCCTTTCCCTTCTTCACCGGCTTCTTCAAATAATCCTCCACCACCTTCTCAAATAGTCGTGCATGTGCCTCAGCCTTCCATTCTTCCAACTTCTTCTCAACATTCACGTGCCTAAGACGCCTCCTGCTCATGTCTCTGTAGGCATCGAAATTGTCGGTCTTCTTTTGGTCGGCTAGGATTGGAGGATCAATATTTCAGTTGTATTGAAATGCTCTCCCCCTTCTGAGAAAATTATTTCCTATAATTGATAAAAATAGTCTACCATGACTACAGAAATTCCCACAATTGACTTCATACTTTGAAAGCTCAATGATGCCTCTGCCTCTCTGCAAATCCTAACAAAACACAAATGCAAACAATATGACATACACTGAGAAGAAGGAAGCATTTGGGTCAAGTAGAGACTGGTATTTTCCTTCCTCTCTCAACACAAAGTTTGTTCAGAGGTCACCATTTCGATCCTAGTCCATTTCTTCGACCTCAAATTGTGAGCGTTACTTCAGGCCAACCAAGTCACAAAGAATAGAACGAGACTCTTTTGTTCAGAGAACATATCTTGGCAACACACAGTCTGCAAATTATGGCCGCATTAGGTCAGATATACTCAGAAGATTGGATATACACATTAGGCTAGATGCACCAAGCCATGAATTTAATGGCAAGGGAAGTATACAAAGTCTTCAAAGGAGAAGGCCCTCAAATCCTTCGCTTTCGCTACAGCAGCTTGTGGAGAATCTACATGTTAAGTTTGTGGGAGAAGAGTCGATTCAAAGTAAAACTTCAGCCTCAAGATTGACCTCGTACAAGGCATGGCCGTTGGGAATATATCGGGTGCCCAAAATGAGCAGTTGTAAAATTTGTTGTTTTATTAAAATAGAAAACTACATAAAACATAAAACTACTTTATCTCCATCGTATCATTCCTATCTCCAGCACATCGATCTTATCTTCAGTTTTGCACAGCAAACCAAATAAATGCCCATTGTTTTTAGCCCGGAAAAAAGTCATCCCGCCGCTGGCATGAGAAAATAGACAATTCTGGTGGGTTTTCCCACCCAGAATAGCCTATTGGCTAATAAAAGTATTTGTTAAAGTTTTAAAATGGGTTTTTGATTTATTTTTTATGTAATTTTTAATTTTATTTTTAAAATTTATATTTTTTTTAATATTAAATATTAAATATTTATATGTTTATTTTGTTGTGTTTTAAATTTTTATGTATAATCATAATAATAGATAATTAGATAATCATAAGAAAAATAAAAAGATAATAAATTTTTTTCTATTATTATTATTAATGATAATATTAATAGATTTATTTTATTATATTTCACATAAATTATATCATACATATATTATTTAACAAAATTATTATATATTTTTTATGTTTAAATAATTATTATTTAATTCTTTCTTATACTTATACTACATAATCATTTCATTTTATTTAATATTAAATAATTTATTTTAAAAAATATATATATATATATATATATATATTATATATAATCAATAAATATTATTTAATATAATATAATAAATTTATATTGTATTATACATATTATTATATAATATTAGAAAAAAAAAATATGTTTTATATAATTATTATTTTTTTCTTTTAATTATATTATATTAACAAAACTTACATTTATTTTTATTAAATTTAAAATACTATAATTAAATTATTATAAAGACAATTACTAGCCCTCGTGACACTTGTTCAATTCATAAAATACAAATATCAAACTATCATTCTCAACTATCATATAAACTAATTATAATTACTTAATTAACCTAAATTAATTCTCTTTAAGAAAAGCCTAATTTATTAAATTAATTTCTCCTTCATTGGTGGGATGTTTTTTACTAAAGAGTCACATGGCAACCACATGGAAGGAAAGGGTTGCCCCACTTTCTCAAAGTAGCTTTGTTTTTGGCTTTAGTAGAAACGCATTTGGGCAGAATTCACACACGTCGCCTCACCCTCCTATATATTTGGATTGTTACGCGAAGAAAGATTCGCTTACGTCACTTTTTTTCTTAGGGCTTTCACATCTATCTCACCCACAACCCACAATATAATCACATTTTTTTAATTGAACATAGGACTAATGACATAAGGGAGCATTTATCACGTGGGTTTGGTAAAGAGGACGGGGGTTAACTAGCATAATCATAAGCACTTACTGTTTTAATGAACTAGTCATACTTTACCTATATATATGATGTGGGGGAGCTCATATTTTGTATCTCTGGCAAGTCAATACTTACTGGTTGAGCAATATGTCTGAGTATTATTTGTTTGAATCATGGACTCTCATTCAGGCTCTAGTGGTGGTGGGTTTACTAATTATCACTGCTATCAAATCTAGATCATCAAAGAAGAAGAAATGTCCCCCAGGTTTGCTTTATATTTCAGAATGGTCAAAATCCTGCTCAGATGTGAAATCTTTATTATCGTTATCTGACCTACCAGTGTGACTGACTTACCATTCTAATTTGTAATCTTGTTCCTCCAGGTGTGAGTGTATGGATGGTTGTGAGGGACCTTGTTCTGCACAAGGATAAGATGCCTCATCGAACATTCTACCACTGGGCTAAATCCTACGGTCCAGTCTATTCTGTCCGTACAGGCCTTTCATCTGCTGTTCTTGTATTGAACTCAGCCAAATCATGCAGACAGGTAAGTAGCTTCCAACATCTTTGCTGCTGTTTCGATGGCATATCACTTCATAAAAGGTAACAACAACACATGATGTGTGTTTGTTACCTTTAAACTCTATGCTTTCAACGCGTTTTTATAAAACCATTCTTTTTAGAAATAGAAATTATTATAAATCACAGTCCTTGAAACTATAAATGTGTGTTGCAGGCCATGACAGACCATCATTCATCTATTACAGCGAAAAATCTCACGACAGCCTTGCAAGTGCTGTCGTTGGATAAGACAATGGTGGCCTTGTCTGACTATGGAAGAGATCATCGCTTAATGAAGAAGCTCATGGTCTCACACCTCCTCGGAACAACTCCTCAAGTATTTTCTTCATCCCCTTTTCGCTCAGCAACATACTTTTATGCCCATCTACTTATCAAGTACCTTAACCTTTTTTCCCTGTTTTTGATAACATTTTTCTCCTTTTCACTCCTCATAACATATGTTACATCTACTTGTGTAAACAGAGAAAGAATGCATTCATGCGAGAGGAAATGGTGCAGAAGCTAATAACTTCCATGTATCTTGAGTTGAAGGAGGCTTGCAACAATACAGTGAACATGAGCAAAATCATTCTTGATCACTTGTTTCCCTTCGCTCTAAATCAAGTAATTCCCATAGCACAGTAACCTATAATGTGGAAGGGTCATAAATGCAACATTTTAACTTACAGTAATTGTAGTTTGGTATTGAAATTTGGAAGGGCTTATCCATCAAATGCATTTGTAATTTTCATAAACAAAAGTGGCAGAATGCCTGTTGGGTTAACTGGTAACTTTTTTGATAAAAAAAACCCTCAGTAGTCCAATGGTAGAAAGATAGTTGAACTGATAAATTATCAGTAGTTGACTGGTTACCACCTGTTATTTTCTAATTTACATTAAAAATATTGAATTAATTTGGCTTGGATTACAGGTGATAGGCAGAACTGTGGAACCCTTACACGTTGAAGAGTTGGGCAGTGAAGTTGTGTCGGTGCAGGACATGTACAAACTTATAATTGGGGATCCTGCAACTGCTGCTCTCGAAATCAATTGGAGAGACTTCCTTCCTTTAATAAATCGTTGGCTTCCTAACACAAAATTAGAGAATATGTTAAATGATGTAACGAGGAGGAGGTCAGCAATTGTGAGGGCTCTTATTCGCCAAGAGAGGGAGCTTTTATCCTCGGGAAAGGTAGCTTGGCATTCTACCATGACCTCCGTACATTAATTTCACTAAAACCCTTTAGTCCTCTATCTAAACAAGTACTATTGGTCATATTACTTTATTTTTTCTTGTAAAAATAATTATTTTAGACCTTTTATTCTGTCTTTTTTGGGACTTCACCTAAAAGCACCAGCTATAAGTGTATATTGATGGTCAATTTGGTACTGCTATTTATATGCATGTTAACACGGCTATGAAAATCTTGTTTCACAGAAAACAAAGATCCTTGGTCGGTTTAATATGCTTATATGTACAAGTATCTTTTGACTCTGTTGTTTCTAGTTATGTCTTTGATGATGAAATGCATTAATGAGTGCAGGTGTCGAAAGGATATCTAGACATGCTGCTGAAGGAAGGCGAGGTTCTGAGTGAGAAACAGCTAGAGACTGCAATATGGGAGCCTGTAATTGAAAGCACTACTACAAGTCATGTGGCTATGGTCTGGGCTTTCTTCAACCTTGCCAAGCATCCTCACGCTCAGGTACAAATGTAAAAGCTTTTACATTTTTATCAATAAAGCCATTCTTTTTGAATGAAAATTTCTGAAATCCTACAATGCCAACGACAGGAACGACTTTACAAAGAGTTAGAGGAAGTATGTGGAAAGAAAGCAGTCGAGGAAAAGGATTTGGTGAAGTTACCATATCTTAAAGCAATATTTTATGAAACAGTACGCAGACATTCTCCTTTGCCTCTAGTGCCGTTGCGTATCGTCCATCAAGATGTGGAAATTGACGGCTACCATGTTCCGGCAGGATGGGAGGTACTAATCCTCTATTCTCAAAAGGGCTTATAGATCATTAGTTTTTACACAATATTTTATGAAATTGGACTCAGGCTGAAACAACTTATTTTAAGTTTTGTTTATTTGATTAAAATGTATTCAATTATTTTGATGATTTATTAATTGTTTATTATTGTTTATTATTCAGATATTAATTAATATATTGGGAGCAAATAATTATGAAGGAGAATGGAAAAATTCAGAGGAGTGGAAACCAGAGAGACAACTAGTGTTTCCAGTAGAAGAGGATATTTATAGGAACATGGTATTTGGAGCAGGGAATAGGTTGTGTGCAGGATGGACACAGGCGGTGACAATAGCCTCATTGGTTATTGGGAGGACCATTCAAAACTTTGAGTTGAAAATGCCAATAGGACACGAGGAAGACTATGAAACAATAATAAATACAGGAACTCACAAGCTACGTCCTCTCTTTTCAATTCTCACACCGAGAAATGTATAATCCATGTCTCTATATTTTGGTGTCTAGATGATAATATTATATTGATACTCAATATCTTATATGTATTATAAGCGAGAAGAATGAGCTAAAAGAGGAAAAATGTATCAAGTGGAAGGACTAGATTACCTTAATGAAAATAAGCCATATTTCAAAAAGTATTCCACGAAAATGAACATGGCTCAATGATTGGTCATCCTTAACCCAAATTTATTCTCATTGACTTTTTTTGTTAAAACCATACACTTGCAATAGACAATCAATTAAGGTGTATGAAAAACTGGTTAAGTTGATGTAGTGTTAATTTTATCAAAATATTTTAAATATTCAAAAGGTTGAAATCATTAAGTTTAGTTTTGTAATGTAAAAACTAAAAAGAGCCTTGAACATCAATGTTGGACCTTTTTATACTATATTTCAACATATTAGATCACACTTTCACAATATCCACTTACGTGTACATGTTTATAAATCTCTCCAGTTCACAATATTTCATATATTCCAAAACAATTTAGTTGTCGAGTTCGTAGGCCGCCATTTTAAATAGAGATAGTCATAACTAATTTATGATGAAACACAAATAAGATTGTGTTTATATTTCTCATATTAAATATCAAACTCCTTGTCAAATAGTCTATCATAAGACTATGGTAGAAACTATGATCTTCTATCACTAAGATTTGCATCAACCCCCAACTAATAGGTCGACCTAACCCACATCATCAAAACTGTTAATATTAAACTAGTATATCTCTATTTTGTAAAGTTTTTTTTTTCATTTATTTCAAAGAAATATCATAACATCGAAAAAAATGCCAATGGTAGGTGAAGCCATCTTCCGTAATTTATTCAATGTCCTTGTATGATAAAAAAGAAATGAACATCTACTAAATGTGAGGAAATGCGGATTTTTAGTAGACATCATAGTAGTCTTAAGGAATGCAATATTGTCAAATAAGCAACTGACAAATGCAACTAACAGTTGTGAAATGGTATTTCTCAACCTACACCAACATCCTCCCTACATGAATAGAGAAGTTTTAGCTATGGGTTTGGATTTTATTGAAGTATACAAATTACAAAATGTGGAAGCACAGGAAAGGCATGCAGACTAAAGGAATTCCATGATTGCAATATATGAACAAAATGGATTTAATGAAAATGAAAATGTGATTAATAGGTGTAGAGCCAAACTCCGTGTATTTTCCAACATCTTACCTTCCTACACCAAAATGGGAG
>VDFB02103885.1:0-17887 GCA_007258455.2 Sequoia sempervirens | reverse complement strand
GATTGATATATAGGTGGATATATGTGTTTATATGATGATATTAAGATAATGTTATGTATATGATAATGCATAATTCACAAATTAATAATGCATGTGTATATATATACATTTACACATATATAAGTATGTTTAAATATGTATATGCATTATCATATACATAACATTATCTTAATATCATCATATAAACACATATATCTACCTATATATCAATCAACGAATATATACCAAATGTATATATATATGTGTGTGTGTGTGTATATGTATGTATATATATGTACATATATGTGTGTGTGTGTGTGTATATATATCCATGTGTGCTCGTAATATACGTCTAATCGGTATCTCGATGCATGCGATGTATTCGTGCATAGTACGTGAGAGTATTCCTACTTTCATATAGACATGCATGTATACATCCTCTATACATGGTAATTTTTATCACACACACACACACATATATTCTATATATAATTGTTGATTAATACAAATACATGAAGAACTCAAACCCAATAAACAGACTCATTCACCATTCCCTAATCAAGAAAAAATCACGATCAATCAAGTAACTAAAGTCATTCAATTCAAGAAAACAACCTATCTTACCCAAGGATGACTACCCAATTATTCAATAAGTCAAGACTATGACCAAAGGAACTTACCCGATTCCCAAGCTACTAACTTGACTTAACCAACTAAAAGTGAGTGTGTGTAAGCTCAGTTAGGTTTCATTAAGGGTTACCTGACCAATCACTTCTCCTGAGTGATACTTCCCCTCCCTTCCAGAGGATTGAATCTATCCCTACATCCAACTTAGTTCAACGCAAAGGTAGTTAGACGTTCATAGTAAATCTATTTGCATCATAAAAAATTTGTACCAACAAAGCATTAGAATGTTCACCCTGCAATACATAACATTCCATTAATTCAAAACATATTCATTATTTTTAAATCAATAACATCTTATTTCATCACATATTCCATTCATCTAACAAACATATTGAAGTCACAATTTATATTTATCAATAGTTTCACTCATAATGGTAAAATTAACTCAATAACTATGAAACGAGGTGTAACAATTTGAGAGGGAAGGAGGTGTAGAGAGATAGAGAGAAGTAGAGAGAGAGAGAGAGAAGTGAGATAGAGAAGCGTGAGAGAGTGGTAGGGAGTGATGGATGGATCTAGGAAGGTAGAGAGGGATTAGAGAGATAGAGAGTAGAGTGGGAAGGAGAGGGAGATGTATGGATGGAGAGAGTGGGAGGTGAGAGAGAGGTAAGATAGGGAGAAATAGAGAGAGAGGGTAGTGGATGGATATAGAGAGGGAGGAGAAGGAAGGAGGGGTGGAGAGGAGGTGGAGAATGGAAGATGGTGGATGGAATGGACCACCAAGGGAATAAGGAATATGATATAAAGTCCCTAGGTTGTTTTTGAGAGTGTTTTAGGGTAGGTTTGGCTTATATTCTTGAAATTTATGAGTTCTTAGACAAATCTTGGTAATTTGAGCATTTTGGCAATGTTGCCTTGGAAATGGCTCTGTGTTGAAAAAATAGCATTACCAAAGAAATTTCTAAGTCAGACTCTAAGGGTCTCTATCATGATATCCCAGGATTGGAATTCAACAACTTTTGAGTGCATTTTTGTGTTTGAGCCTTCATCCAGCCAAGAATGGATTGAAAGGACTAACCTGATGCTTTGACTGTTTCATTTGTTTCATTTAATTACTATACCTAGCATTATATTAGTCATTTAGACCAACTGGTTAAGGTTTTGCAAGTTCTTGGGTTTTTGGACTCACTGCTGATTTGGGCCAGTTTTGTGAATAATGAGTCCCACTTGAGTTCCTGTGGATTTCCTCTCATGGACACTTTGAATCAATCTGGGGACTGTGTAAATAATGTACATACAATTTTAGGAGTCTTTGTTTGCAGGGGAAGTGAAGAAACTATCAAGCACTAGGCGAGTGCAAGTGCATTCTGGCTAGTGGCTTGGAGAGGACAGCAGTAAAGAAAGCTGATAAATGGATTGGTTTGTGCCAATCAAGAGCATGAGAGTGTGGGAATATGTAGTCCAGACATGTTTGTGCAAGGAGGAGAGTTGAGGAGGTCATTGAAGCCCTCAAAGTTGGAAAAAGGAGCCAAAACCCTAGAAACCCTTGAAATTAGGGGGTATGAGGACAGTCCTATGTACGGACACTTGCAGAACCTTACACCTGGTAAATCTTGAAGCCTAGGGTACTACTAGAAGGAATATCCAAAAATATTTGGGGGTTGTTAAGGCCGTTTTTGAGAAAAGCCAAGAAACCGGGTTCTAGGAGGCCCAAAAGGGGCAAAAAGGCTACAATGCCTAGAAACTAGAAATTCTTGAAAGTGAAGGGAAAAAGGTGAAAGTATCCAATGAAATGGATCAATGAGGAGTCAAAAAACCTAAAGAACAATAAGGCCACCTTACCCTATCCCTGGAATGGTTAGGACACACTTGGGACAGTGTGGAGCTCAAGGAAGCCAGTGGTGGAATGGGAGTGTTGGTGAAGATTTTGAAATTGGTGGAGAGACCTATAAGGCGTTAGGGGTTTAGGAGAAATCCCTGAGTAGGGTAGAGTGGAATACCCTAAGAATACCAAAGAATAGGTCTTAGGAAGAGCAAGAGTTCTCTTGAGGTATACGGCTCCCCATCAAATTGGTATCAGAGCCAATAAAGGCTTGGGAATTGAAACTAGCGAATGTCAGAGAGAAGTGAATCCATAGGAGAGAATACCATGGTGACCAATGCAGAGCTAGCTAGAGACTTGACAGAGCAGCAAGAGAAGAATAGGCATCTTGAAGAAGCTATGGAAGAGATGAAGCAAAAATTGGAAGAAGATGTTGAAATGGCAAGCAAGATGAAAGTGCAGTTGTTAGAGGACAAAGACAAGGGTAAATACCAAGTGGAGGAGGACATAGAACTAGAACCTAACCCTCCATTAGCAGAGGAACCCTTCCTCAAAGCATTGAAGGCTTTGAGTGGCAAGGCACTTGAAGGTATCCCTGTGTTCACAGGAAGAATGGATGCAGAGTTCGTTATGGAATGGATAGAGGGAATGGAGAATCACTTCGAATGTGATGGAATTACAGAAGCACAAAAGGTGAAGATAGCCAAATCAAGGTTAAGAGGACAAGCATTAACTTGGTGGGAGTTTCTACAAGAAGAAAGAGAGAAGGAAGGCAAGAAACCCATAGGAAGTTGGAAGACAATGGTGGCTAAAGTGAAGGAGAACTATCTACCTGAGGACTATGACATTCAATTGCACAAGAAGATACAAAATCTTAGACAAAGAGACCTAGATGTAGCTGCATATACAGAGGAGTTCCAAAAACTAAGCCTTAGATCTAGAGTGCAAGAAGTTGAAAGCATCAAGGTTGCTAGGTATCTAAACGATCTTAGATGGAACATACAAGAGGAGTTGAGTCTTCTCACACTTACTACCCTTCATAGCTGCTATCAAATGGCTATTAAGGTGGAAGAGAAATTGAAAAAGAAACAAGATTCCAATACTAGGGGTAAAGGAAGAGGTAGAGACCTTAGAGGTGGACATAGAGGAGGTTTTGGTGGAAGAAGCCAAGAGAACAAAGGGCAAGGTGATTCCAAAGGTGGAGAACAGTCCCATGAGACAAATAGTAGAGGGGGCTACAGAGGTAGAAGCTCAAAAAATGGAGGAAGAGGCAGATCAGGAAGCTTTGGGAGAAGTTCACACTTTTCTTCCGTGAAATGCTACAATTGTGGACAGTTGGGTCATCTGACTTATAGGTGTCTAGACAAGCCAGCATCTTCACAAGGTGAGAGGAAGATTACATATGTCCAAGAAGAAGACTGCTCTAAAAACTTAGAAGTAAGTTTGGATTCAGAGAAAGGAGAACAACTCATGTTAAGAAGGATTTTGATCAAAGCACCTACCGAGAATGAACACAAACAAAGGAGAGATCTTTTTAGAGTAAAGTGCAAGATACAAGGTAAGGTTTGCAAGGTCATCATAGACTCGGGATCAACTAATAATGTCATCTCAGAGGAGGCAGTACAAAAGTTGAAACTCATCAAGATACCCCATGTGTGTCCTTACAAGGTTACTTGGTTGAACAAAGGGTAGAATATATTGGTCAATGAACAAGTTTGGGTTGAGTTTGCTATAGGAAAGTATCAAGACAAGATACTATGTGATGTGTTACCAATGGATGCATACCATTTTTTGCTTGGCATACCATGGCAATATGACAGGGAGGTAGTACACCATGGCAAGGAGAATAAGTATTCATTCAAGAAGGATGGAGTGACTTATAAAATTCAGTCTTTGATAGAAGAAAACACAATGGAAAAGGAAGAAACTAGTGCACTTTTGATGAGTGGAAAGGGATTCCTAAAGGACATAAAGGAGGAAGAAGGAGAGGCATATGCAATCATGTTGAAGCCAAAGGAAGAGGAGTTATCTAATCAGCTACCTATGACAGCAGAAGTGAAGCGACTGTTGGATCAGTTTAGGGACATCATTTGTGAAGGTACACCAACTACACTACCACCCAAGATAGCAATTAGTCATCAAATAGACTTTATACCAGGAGCAACACTACCTAACAAGGCTGCATACAAGATGACACCGGAGCAGAATAAGGAGATAGCAAGGCAAATTCAAGAACTTTTGGACCAAGGGCTGATCAGAAAGAGCATAAGTCCATGTGTTGTTCCAGTGGTGTTGGCACCTAAGAAGGGAGACAAGTGGAGGATGTGTACTGATTCTAGGGCCATAAATAGGATAACCATTAGATATAGGTTTCCTATTCCTAGGATAGAAGATCTAATGGACTGTTTAGGGGGTGCTAAGTTCTATTCCAAAATTGATTTGAAAAGTGGCTATTATCATATTAGGATGAAAGAAGGAGATGAATGGAAGTCAGCATTCAAAACCACAGAAGGGTTATATGAATGGTTAGTGATGCCATTCGGGCTTACAAATGCACCTAGCACTTTTATGAGGGTGATGAATGAGGTCTTGAAGGACTACATAGGAGTCTTTGTGGTTGTCTACCTTGATGATATCCTCATCTTTAGCAAAACAAAAGAAGAACATATGAAGCACCTAGAACTTGTGTTGAGAAAACTTCAAGAGGAGAAGCTCACCATAAACCTTGAGAAGAGTGAGTTCATGAAGCAAGAATTGGTCTATCTAGGATTTGTAGTATCCCAAGGGAACTTGAAGATGGAAAAAAGTAAGGTTGAAGCCATTCTCAGCTGGCCTACTCCAAAGATAGGGACAGAAGTTAGGAGTTTCCATGGATTAGCTCAGTTCTATAGGAAATTTGTGAGAAGGTTTAGTGAAATTTGTGCACCGGTTCTTGACACCATCAAAGGAGGACTGAAAACAAAGTTTGTGTGGACCAAAGAAGCCAATGAAGGATTTGAAAGGTTGAAGAGGGAGATAGCTACCCAACCTATCATAGTTTTACCAACTTTTGACAAGCCATTCATAGTGGAATGTGATGCAAGTAACATAGCAGTTGGGGCTGTTCTAAGCCAAGAAGGCAGGCCAGTGGCATTCTTTAGTGAAAGGTTGAATGAAGCAAAGTCTAGGTACCCATCCTATGACTTAGATCTATATGCTTTGGTGCAGACTCTTAAGAAGTGGAGGCACTACCTATTGCCAAAGGAATTTATGGTATACACTGACAATCAGGCCTTAAGCTACATAAATACTCAAGAGAAGCTCAGTTTGAGGCACATCAAGTGGATGGAGTTTTTGCAGTCATACACCTTTACCATCAAGCATAAGAAGGGGGTTAACAACAAGGTTGTTGATGCTCTTAGTAGGAGGTTGCTTACTATCCAAGAGATATAGTTACAAAGCACAGGGGTTGAAGGATTCAAAGACCTATATGAAGGAGATTCTGATTTCTCATAAATATACAAGGTATGTACTGATTCTGAGAATCATTTTCACAGTGAATATGTTGATTACACTTTGCAGAATGGTTTATTGTTTAAGGGGAAGCAATTGTGTGTTCCTAGAGGTTCCATGAGGGATAATCTAATCCAAGAAAAGCATAATGGCAGTTTGAGTGGTCACTTTGGTTTGAACAAGACACTAGACTTAGTGGAGAGGTTCTATTGGTGGCCTAAGATGCAAAGAGATGTAAGAAGGTATGTAGAGCAATGTGGAGTGTGTCAAAATGCAAAGGGAACGTCAACAAATGCAAGTCTTTATCAGCCATTACCCATCCCAAATAGACCATGGGAATGCATAAGCATGGACTTCATAGTAGGTCTACCTAGGACACCAACTGGTTTGGACAGTGTGTTTGTTGTAGTGGACAGATTCAGCAAGATGATCCATTTCATACCATGCAAAACAACACATGATGCTAGTCACATTGCACATCTATTCTTCAAAGAGATAGTGAGGATACATGGGTTGCCAAAGAGCATAGTTGCAGATAAAGATGTGAAGTTTATGGGGCATTTTTGGAAAACTCTTTGGAAGAGGCTAGGAACCAACTTGTCTCATAGCTCAGCATATCATCCACAAATAGATGGACAGACAGAGGTGATCAATAGGGTACTTGGAAACTTGTTGAGATGCTTAACTAAGGAGTATGGACAAGGATGGGAACAAGTGATTCCACAAGCTGAATTTGCTTACAATGATAGCACAAATAGAACAACAGGTAAGAGTCCATTTGAAATAGTATATGGCTTACATCCAAGGGGTGTACTTGAGCTTAGGGATCTACAAGGATATGAAGGGATTAGTGGACATGCTGATGATTTTTCTCAGTCAATGAGAGAGGTTCATGAGCAGGTAAAGAAGACATTGATAGAGGCTAATCAAAAGTTGAAGGCTAAGAGAGATGAAGGGAGAAGAGAATTACAATTTGAGATAGGTGATTTCGTGATGGTATACTTGAACAAGGAAAGGTTATAGAAAGGCATACCAAGCAAGCTGCAGATGAAAAGGATAGGGCCATGTAAAGTGTTGCCTAAGTATGGATCAAATGCTTACAAGGTGGAGTTACCCAAGGAGATGGCTATTTCTCCTATCTTCAATGTGAAAGACTTGGTGAAGTATAAAGGACTAGAAATGGATGAAGAACAGTACAATGCTGAGATAATTAAGGATGTGGAAGCACTCAAGGTACCTGATCAGATCAGACCACAAGTGGACAGGATTTTAGACTCAAGGGAGAAGAAGACTAGGCACAAGACATACAAGGAGCACCTAGTGAAGTGGAGACATCAACCAGGGTCAGAGGCTACTTGGATAGCAGAAGGTGACTTTAAGAAGCATGGAATTAGTCAGGAAATCTTGATACCACAGGTTCCTTAACTTCTTTGCTGCAGGGGGAGAATGGTGTAGGAGCACCTTAAGGTCTTTTGGAAGATCTTAGTGATTTTTGGCTTGTAGGTGGTTCTAGCCAACCACCAAGGGAATAAGGAATATGATATAAATTCCCTAGGTTGTTTTTTAGAGTGTTTTATGGTAGGTTTGTCTTAGAGTCTTGAACTTTATGAGTTCCTAGACAAATCTTGGCAATTTGAGCATTTTGGCAATGTTGCCTTGGCAATTTGGCCTAAAAGTTGAAAAATAGCATTAATGTTGTTCTAAGTCCGACCCAAGGGTCCTAGAATGTGGGAGAAAGGTATATAAGGTCATCCAAACCCTAATACCTTGGTTGGAAGTTCATTTTCATGAATTAAGACTTGGAGAGCATTTTTGTGTGATTGGAATTCAGCAACTTTTGAGTGCATTTTTGTATTTGAGCCTTCATCCAGTAAAGAATGGATTGAAGGGACTAACCTGATACTTTTAGTGTTTCATTTTTGTCATTTACTTACTGTACCTAGCATTAGATTAGTCATTTAGACCAACTGGTTAAGGTTTTGCAAGTTTTTGGGTTTTTGGACTCACTGCCGGTTTGGGCCAATTTTGTGAGTAATGAGTCCCACTTGAGTTCCCGTGGCTTTCCTCTCATGGCCACTTGGAATCAAGCTGGGTAATATGTAAATAATTTACATATAGGTTTAGGAGTCTTTGTTTGCAGGGGAAGTGAAGAAACTATCAAGCACTAGGCGAGTGCAAGTGCATTTTGGCTAGTGGCTTGGAGAGGACAGCAGTAAAGAAAGCTGATAAATGGATTGGTTTGTGCCAATCAAGAGCATGAGAGTGTGGGAACATGTATTCTAGACATGTGTGTGCAAGGAGGAGAGTTGAGGAGGTCATTGAAGCCCTCAAAGTTGGAAAAAGGAGCCAAAACCCTAGAAACCCTTGAAATTAGGGGGTATGAGGAAAGTCCTATGCACGGACACTTGCAGAACCTTACACCTAGTAAATATTGAAGCCTAGGGTACTAATAGAAGGAATATCCAAAAATATTTGGGGGTTGTTAAGGCCGTTTTTGAGAAAATCCAAGAAACCGGGTTCTAGGAGGCCCAAAAGGGGCAAAAAGGCTACAAGGCCTAGAAACTAGAAATTCTTGAAAGCAAAGGGAAAAAGGTGAAAGTATCTAATGAAATGGATCAATGAGGAGTAAAAAACACCTAAATAAAAACAAGACCACCTTACCCTAGCCCTGGAGTGGTTAGGACACACTTGGGATAGTGTGGAGCTTAAGGAAGCCAGTGGTGGAGTGGGAGTGTTGGTGAAGATTTTGAAATTGGTGGAGAGACCTATAAGGCGTTAGGGGTTTAAGAGAAATCCTTGAGTAGGGTAGATTGGAATACCCTAAGAATACCAAAGAATAGGTCTTGGGAAGAGCAATATTTCTCTTGATATATTAGGCCCAATCAAGAGGAAGGAGGAGAAACAGAGAGAGGAAATTAGCTGAGGAGAATAGGAGGGGAGAAAGGGTGAGATAGAGGAGAGGAGGGTGGATGGAGGAGGGATTGGGACAGAGAGATAGGTGAAGAGGAGAGGTGGGTAGAGAGGGAAGGAGAGGGAGAGGTATGTATGCAAAGAGTGGGAGGTGAGAGAGAGGTGAGATAGAGAGCAATAGAGAGAATGTTAGGAAATGATGGATGGAGAGGTAGGTAGAGAGGGAGAGGGGAGATATATATAAGTAGAGAGGGAGAGATAGAGAGAGAGAGAGAGGCGAGATAGAGAGAAAGAAAGAGAGTGATGGAGGTAGAGGTAGGTAGAGAAAGAGAGAGAGGAGATGAAGATAAGTAGAGAGGGAAGGATGTTGGGAATAGGATGCCATTTAATTGCAATCCTAAACATATTTCATGTATCTCCTAAGTCCTTGGAAAGTGTTCCCTAACTCTAGGATTAGAAAGAGATTAAATTTGAATGAAATGAACATGTAAATTGACATTCGTAATTATTCCTAAATGATAGGAACATGTGGGGATGCCCAAGAAGAGCTCCTACTATATACACCTAAAAACGGTCATCATATTCAATTAATTAAATACAACCTATTTGATTAATACTTCAACTACATATAAATAAGGTCTTACTTTATTTATATTGTTCACTTTCCTTTTAATTCTCCAAAATCATATTCTTCTAAATAATTAAATAAACAAAATACACTAAATGTGTTTATTTAATTAATCTTCCCTAATCCTGACTAAGAATTAGAGCACATGTCTACTACATTTTCTTGTGCCACCTCATAAAGGTCACATGAAAATAAATAAAGCCTAATTATTAATTAGAATTATCCTCACACATTTCCACCAATGAGAAAAGGCACATGGATTTATTCCCCCACATTCCAACAAATTTGGAGCACATGGGTCTTTGTTTCACACACTTGGGAATCCCATACATTTGGCATGTTTCCAATTGGTCAAGGGATTCTCTCCACACACATGGCATGTTGTCCTTGGTCAAGGGGACAACATATTGATTCCTTCCATCTCTACCGTCTATTATTTCTCCTTTGAATCTAGACCATTGATAGGTGCCACCTCACAAAATGCTTGAGAAACCCTATAAATACACCATCTTGCCTTAGCATTTATCATCCACAATTTTGAGAAAAGTCATTATGCATGTTTTTCAAAGGAGCTTGAGGCTTTCATGGAGTCTTATAATTATTTTTCATATCATGTGTTACTTTGCATTCTCATTTTAGATTACTTAATTGCTTCATAGTTGCATTTTATCATCTCCATTGCAAAATAGTTGCATTTTAGGGTAGTTTGTTTTATGTTTGCATTTGATAATATGCATAATCATGGATAGTTCACTATAGTTTAATATCATCTCACTCATCTCCACTTGTTCATCTATCATCAACATCATCTTTCATTTATCATCGTATTCATCATCAATTCCATCATCTCGTTTCATTTAGAAGCATACCACTAATCCTTCCAGCACACATTTGCACATAGAAATCATCTTAGCTTGCATATTAAGCATCAAATCTCATTTTCTAGGTAGTCATTTTAACAACCATTGTGCCCATAGAAATCTGAGGGCCAAACGGTTTAATAAATCCCTAGAAATAGAGGACAATGATACATATTTGAAAGGTTTGATTGTATTACAAATAGAGTAGTTTTACTTGCTTCAAACTTTGAATGTAAACCATCTCATTAAGGTTTGTGTTGATGTTAGATCTCTCCACATTCGACACACGCACAAAATGGCACCCACCATGCCTCACTTGTTTCTAACTTTTTTGCAAATTTCGTGATCGCAAGTTCAAATTGGAGACTTGAGAGCCTTTTGCACCTGTTTTGAGGCAATTCTGGGTTGTTTCTGGAGTTATGGCACCTCTTGTCTCTATTTTGGCACCTCTTGCTTGAGTTTTGGCGCCTCTTGCAAGTTGTTTTGAGACTATTTACGCTTGTTCTGGGACCATTCTAGGCCATTTTTAGAGTTTTGGCGCCTCTTGCACCTGTTTTGGCACCTCTTGCTTGAGTTTTGGTGCCTCTTGCAAGTTGTTCCGAGACCATTTTCACCTGCTTTGGGACCATTCTAGGCCATTTTTAGAGTTTTGGCACCTCTTGCACCTATTTTGGCGCCTTTTGCAAGCTATTATAGGACCATTTTCACCTATTCTGAGACCATTCTACACTGTTTCTAGAGTTTTGGCACCTCTTGCACCTATTTTGGCACCTCTTGCAAACTGTTTCAGGGAGTTTTGGCTTGTCTAACTCTGTTTTTGAGCTTTTTGTCTCTATTTTGGTGCCTCTTGTCTTTTTTTTGGCACCTCTTGTCTCTATTTTGGCACCTCTTGCAGTTTGTCACCAAATCAAAAACTCACATTCTGTGTTGTGCATTTGCAGGTTTTTCCAAAATTTGTTGTCAAAGAATCAAAACATAAACTACTAACATATTGCAGGGGCTAGACATTATTCACTTGTTTCCTTTTGCTTAAGATAGGAACATAGATTAATTAAAAGGTTAACGAATATCATGTTTCCTTTTGGTTAAGTTAGGAACATAGCTTAATTAATGGGTTAATGAACACCATGTCTTTTGTATGTGATGGATGGTAGGCATATGATCTCCCCTTAACTGGGTGATCCAAAAAGCTAGACCCATTCTTGTTTATGTGCAAGTGTAATTGGAGTATATGGCATGAGTTCTCTCTTTATTCATGCGAAATAAAGATCGATCGAACTATGGGTATATTTGCTTGCTTTTTTTTATCCTAGAGGGCCTACCTTGTGGGAAAAAGTAATCACCCAAGGGAACGACCCAACCGGTAACATGCTAAATCCAAGCGAATTCCAACCGAGATATAAATGTGAATACTTGAGGAAAGTTCAAGTATCACGCGGGTGGATCTTACAAGATGGATTGAAAGGGACTCTCACCACATGGGTCACTCCCTACGAACAGAATGTTCGAATTAAAACCCTTGTAGATTTTCCAAAATCCTTTATCTATTCTTTGCTGCAGCAACGGTCATTGCCAAGGCATCCACATTCTTATAGTTTTTAGTAGAGGTGATCAGTTCACCATGGGAGTTTCATGGGGACTGGAAGCTTGGTTGGCCTAAGAAGAGAGTGCACTATAAGGGTGGGCCCGTGTTGCCAAGCTATTGAATTCATCCGCTAAAGATAGTGCAGTTGGGGTAAAACCCACGTGGAATCTAAAAGAATACAGTCTTACATAGCCTTAGGAGTGTATATTCTACTTGATGTGTCTTCAAAACGAAACTCAAACAAAACACCATCAAAAATGTTACTTTTTGAAAGTGAAAACCTTGATTCAGAACTACATTCATTGAGGTATACAAGTCATTAACTTAGGTCCATCCATAAAAAAAAAATCAGTCCTTTCAGCAATGTTCAACCTTTCCTTAGGCAAAATAGAGTTAGAATATGTGGTTTACGCGATGATTTCACGAAAGATCAAGATTAGAAAACCAAAGATCAAACCTCTTAGTCCAAAACAACATCAAAAATGTTTTTCTATGCTCTACAACTTTAGAGAAAGGTTAACCTTCATTTTTTACAAGAAAGCTTGTAAGAACAATCTAGAGTTATACATGATGTATTATTGTCAAAATCCTAGACTTTTCCAATGTTTTGAGTACCTTAATTATACATCTTGAATCAAAACTCCAAGTCCAAGATCATTCCTTAGATACCTTAGAAGTCTAAACGTGTCGAAATGGACCTATACAAGTGGAACTTTTCAAACTAAACCTAGATCTAAACATTTTGAGGTGCCTAAATCATCAATCTCCATTATATCTTTGCTTGTACAACCTAGTTTCATCGTCGGGATTTGTCATCCTTTAATCACAAAACAATGTTATACAATCAAATCAAACTTAGTCCCATCAATAGAATTTTTCATTATATTTGACTTAGTTGTGATCCTTGGCACTCCTCCAAACAATGATCAAAGTTTAGCTAGATTGTACCACTTGTATGCCCATTTTAACAAGATCCCAACATTGAAACTCAAAATAGTGAAATCCAAACCACCATGGCTGAAATAGATGAGGATCAATTGAATGCTTTAGCTCATCAAGTAATCTTCAACAACAAATCACAAATGCCGGGGAAGTAACCATAGAAAGACATTTGTTGCATACATCTGTTCTATCCATCGACGAGAAATATGGACACTGCCTTCTCCACCAACAACTTCATCATCCAAGTTCAATGTCTTTGAATTTTTGAAAAATTTAAATGAGAAGCCCAAATCTCAGTCCTCAAACACAAATGATATTGAACAATCTTACCATGTCATGCATCTATCATCATCTCTCATAAACCAAAATAAATCTCAGGATTCTTTCACCCAAGTCAATGATTCCATCCAGCCACCTTCTTCTATCATATCTTCTCTATCCAATTATTCATGTCAATCTCTTAGTCCAAACCATGCTATCATAGACTCCTCTACACCTCAAGATCAAAACATTCTTTCCACTTCATCCAATGATACAAAAAATCCAAAAGTTCTTCCAATCTTTGACCAAGACCACATCTCTCAAGAATTCTATAATGATCCCCTCCTTTCACTTTTCATCCACAAGGATTCCCTTCCAAGAAAAGTATCCTTCCAAGACCTCCTTTGACTCCATCTAATGAATCCATACCATCTCAAGATTCCATTGCATCCCAAGAGCATGATAGTTCTTCCATCCTATCTAATGATGTCCTATAACCCAATGATCAAGATATACTTCCTCATCAAGATCAAGATATGCTTCCATCTGAGGATATCCCTTCATTCCATGAGGATGTTCATCCTTCTCAAGATCAAGATATACCTTCCATACCACCACATGATGATTCCACACCTAATGAAGAGCAAGCTACTTCATATTCTACACCTCGTGATCTTCTTCCAAGTCAAGATCAAAGTACCCCATCATCCCCATGTCAAGATCCTATCACACCTATGCAAGCTATCCATGAACCACACACCTACAAATTGGGATCCTCCACCTTCATCCACTCCGGTTTACTTCCAACACCTATCCTTTCATCCATATCATATCCTCCCCAAAATGGACTCGCATCTTGTTTCACAAACAACACATATCCCATTGGTAAACAAATGTGTCAAATTATGAACTACAAAGGAAAAGGATTAGGCCTTCATGAACAAGGTATCCTAGAACCCTTTTTTTCTCAAGAAAACCCATATTACCATGGCCTTGGTTATACACCTAAGTTTCCTAGTCCATCCAAACCTACCATATATCTTGGGTCCTCATCCTAATCCACCAAACCTTCCATATATCCTATAGATTAGTATCCTAGCCATCCCTCTATCTAAGGTCCCTTATCCTATTCCTCAAGAACAACAAAGGCACACATCCTTGACACCCTTTCAAAATTCTACCACCAACAACTCATCCATGATACCTCCATACCATTCATCTCCATCCATCTCTCCTATTGCTCTTGGAAGCAATTTGGGTGCCAAATGTCAAAATCTTCCATATCAAAATTCACATGTATCAAAGGATCAACATGTCTCCTCGAAGAGGCATGCAAAAATAAAACAAAATTTGATCCAAAATCAAAGGAAAAATAAAAAATGAAACAAAGGCCCATCAAAGCAAAAAGAAAAATTTCCAAGACCACAAAGGTCTATAAATCAAAGAGAAAAATCTCAAAGGCCACAATGGCCCACAAAGCAAATATCAAAGTCAAAAATCATGTGGATTCCAAAAAGTCTCATAGAAGCAATGAAATCTAAATTGACACCCAAATTTTCTAATCCAAAAGCTTCCTCCAATCTTCCATATAAAAGCCTATCACCTTCCAATCCATTTTTCCTCCATCACTTCATCACCCTTCAAGGTGTTTGCCAATGTTGATCTTTCCATCCTTTCCATCTATCCATCAACAAACCTTTCAACCTCCTATCCATTATCCCATCATACCCTAAATCTACCAACATTTAGGAGTCCATTTTCCCATTGCCATGGTTTATTAGAGCATGTATTGGAGAGATATTTGGTTGTGAAACTTGATGCTTAAGTCCTTCCATCTCCCTATCATACATATCCTATCTTCCATATTCCTCTTGCACTCTACACTTAGGGACAAGTTTCATTCATCTTATCATTCATGGTCATTATCCCTTTTATGCTCATTCCTTAATTTTCCACCTTTGATCTTGACAAAGTTAAGGATCTTCTTGAACATCATATATCTTATCCTATACGCTTTATCCATATCTTTTGTATCATATCCTTCACCTTATCCATATTCCATCATTCTTTCTAAATACATCCTTTCTTCCCGTCCTTGGTCTTGATGAGGAATAAGGGCAAAGTACTTGGTCCTTGTGTCTATATCTTATCTAGTTGATCTTGATCATCCCATTCATTATCATTATCCTTGCTTTCTGTCATTCCATATCTCCTAGCTTATCAAAATCCATTTCATCATGTCCTTTTGCAACCATGAATCTTATCATTCAAATCATATTTGAGCCTAGCTATAAAACATTATCCAATCCTCATATCTTTTGTCAATCAATCAACAACAATCGTCAATCTTATCATACTTAGAGGAAATCAATGATCCTAAGTACTTATCATCACCATGCCTTATGGAATCAATCATTCCTGGCATCTTAATCAATCAACCATTATCATCTTTTGACAAAAGATATGTTGCTTGTGTGACATGTTTTGCAGTGAAACTTTCATTTCGATCTATCATTTATCAATGGTTGCATTATCTCTATTGTGGGGCATCTTGTTCCTTCAATCAATCATATCATATCATTCATCCATCCATCTTGGGCTATGCAACTTGTTTTGCATCATTCATCGATCATGCTTCCATCTTTGCATCTATCACACTTCCATGTTTGCATCATAGCTTGATCTAGTGTTTGTATCATGGTATCCCCTAGCATTACTCGGCCCATTCTAAAAATCAATTTGTCTTATCGTATCACACTGGGGGCATGTCCTACATTGGGTTGGATTCTTGTACATTCTCAAGGTTAGAAAATCGAAAATCCCAAAAACATTCAAAACAAATCAAAAATCCCAAAAACATTCAAAACAAATCAAAAATCCCAAAAACATTCAAAAAATGTCAAAATCCAAAAACGGGTCAAAAATTCAAAAGGTCAAAACATAGTCTTCATTCGAACTACGTCGTCTCTGAGCTTTGAACGTAGGCAAGGGTGATCTTTGATTATCCCTCGAGACATTTAGGTTAGTATTTTAGGTGTTTGTTATGTTCATATTTTGTCTTGTAAATCTTGGTCGTGTCATTAGTCAAACTACATGGTCTCTACGTGTATAATGTAGGCAAGGCTAATCTGTTGATCATCCCTTGAGGCCCCTAGGATAGGTCTTTAGGGTAGGTCTTGGTCATCATGGTCGTGTATCACCTTGGCCTTGGGGAAAAATCTTGCACTCACTAGGGGCAAATAAACTTTGAGCTTCCATCAACAGGCAAATAGTCGTCGGACTAACGTTACAAACACAAACTTCAATGGATGATGATCTTTGCATGAATAAGATTTTTATCATGTTAAACACTAAAAAGTTTATTGTTCTACTTTAATTTTTGATATCATATCTCTCGATTCCTCGATGATGTATCGAACTAGAGGATCAAGGAAGGAGTATGATTTTTCTTTGTCTGTTGTTTGTGAGTTTATCATTATTACTATGCAAGTTGTTGTGAGACATGTGCTACAAAGTATCAGCGATGACATTCCAAAATTGCATAGGAAAAAGATTACTCTTTCTGTTACGCCAAGTAATGCTTCGGGTCATCTCGGTTTAATTATACTTAGAAGCTTGTGTTAACTTGCAGTTTTAAAACATCATGAAAGTAGTACTCAGGTCATCTTGGTCTAAACTATGCCATTGATGCTTGTACTCACTTTCAACATTTTAAAGGCCCAATGATGATAAAGAGCATGAAAAATTGGTTAATATAAATGACAACTTTTGAATACGAGATTTGCATAGTTAAGTTAGAATGCATTCATGTTAGTATTGCATGTGTAGTTATGGGTTTTTTCAATGCTGAAACAATTTCACAATGGTGTCATCTCTATTATTAATGGATTGAGTACACTAGAAATTAACCAAAAACACATCATTCTCATTTAGTTGCACATTTGTTGCATTATCATTGGCATATGTTAGAAAACATTCTCATCTCATTTACATTCATACATTCCATCATAATATTTGCCTCAGAAAATACAAAAGAAAATAATAAAGGACATACATTGCATATCATTTCCAACATCAAAATCATGTCATCCACTACGCTTAAATAAGTGAGTCTCTTTAGGTTTCCAAGAAAGTTGGGAAATATGTCAGAGTTATGAAGCTTAAAAGATCAATCTACTGCAGTCTTCCCAAAAAATTTGGAAGTTGGACAGACTCACTTATTCAAGCTTAAGGCCTTGAACATTTGAGGTCATGGACATTCAATCATTTGCATTACACATCATCTAAATCACATCACATTGCATAATCATAATCATCACATCACATTGCATAATCATAAATACATTCATCACATTGCCTAATCATTATCATCACATAGAAATTAAATAAATTTACAACATTGCATATCATAATAGGGAAATCAAATACATATCAACATTTAGATCATAATCACCACTGCATATCATATATCATCAAAAATGTCATAATGTCCATGTGTACAAGGATATCCAAAAGTAGGATGAGATACATCAAAATCCAAAAGGGCACTGTATCATGGGAAACACATCCTCAATCTCACAAAAGGTGTATACACAATGTCCAAGGAACATCACAAAATGCTATGTCGAGCCCCCACCAGATGTTGTTTCTCTCATGGAACTAGTACCTCCTCTACTTGACGAACATGGACTTAAATCTCTCCTATCTCCAAGCAATGGTTGTCTGACACCCATGCTCATAGTCTGAGAATGAGAGCTTCCAAAATGAGACTATACAAAACT
>VDFB02103884.1:0-35440 GCA_007258455.2 Sequoia sempervirens | reverse complement strand
CATTCAACTAGATCGATCCCTTAAGGGTTTGAGTGTAGTATGTTGAAATAGGCCATTCCTCCTATTGTTCGGGCTGTGTGTCAGTGATATGGGCCTGATGTAACTTGAATTGTGGTAGTTTGAATGGGCATGTTGAGTGGTTTGGTAATCTTTGTATTGCATCAGCTTGTTGCTTACTATTATGCTTTGATAGATTTTTTCCAAGCATCCATAGCTTGTTCAAAAGCACCTATTTTAGGCTTTTAGCCATAGCAACAAGGCAATGAACTATTTGATAAAATGCTTTGATAGACATGTATGAAAAATGTGTTAGCATAGACAAGGCAGTGAACTCTTTGAAACAATGCCTCAAAGAAATGTGGTTTCATGGTGATGGAACAGCATGACGAATGCCATGACAAGAAAATGGCTATGGATTGTCATGGCATTCCATCACCATTGAGACCACATTTCTTTGAGGCTTTTTTTCAAATAGTTTGCTGCCTTTTCTATGCTATTGCTTATTAGTATGCTTTGATAGATTTTTTCCGAGCATCCATGTAGCTTTTTTGGAAGCACCTATTTTAGGTTTTCAACCATAGCAACAAGGAAGTGAACTATTTGATATTCCACCACCATGAGACCACATTTCTTTGACGCATTTTTTTCAAATAGTTCATTCCCTTGTCTATGCTATTGCTTACTATTATGCTTTGATAGATTTTTTCTAAGCATCCATAGCTTGTTTGAAAGCACCTGTTTTAGGCTTTTAGCCATAGCAGCAAGGCAATGAACTGTTTGATAAAATGCTTCGATAGACATGTATGTAGCATAGATGAAGAATAGTCTCTTAGTCAAATTAAAGAATGAGAAACCAGATATCGCCAAGGACAATCAAATTATTTTGATTGTCATGGCATTCCATCACCATGAGACCTCATTTGTTTGAGGCATTTTTTCAAAGAGTTCACTGCCTTGTCTATGATAATGCTTACTATTATGCTTTTGATAGATTTTTTCCAAGCATGCATAGCTTGTTCGAAAGCACTTCTTTTAGGCTTTCAGCCATAGCAACAAGGCAACACTTGAACTATTTGACAAAATTCTTTGGTAGACATGCATAAAAAATGTGGTAGTATAGACACTTGGCAAATGAACCGCTTGGAAAAATACATCAAAGAAATCTAGCCTCATAGAATGCCACGATAAGAAAATGCAATTGCCAGCTGCTCCTACTTATTAGTTATGCAATGTGAAGTAATTGCATAACTGTTTAGGTTGAGTTTGTAAAAACTATATTGCACTGAGATTTTGTCATCTATCAAAGATCTAGTTATTAGTTATGCAATGTGAAGCAATGCTTTGAGTTTGAAAGATGTGCAATGCAATGTAATCAACATTATGAATATAAACTACAAAATTATAAATTAAAGTTCAAAACATAAAAATTTCAAGTGTTTACAATCAGCCATTATTGATCATTGATCAATCTGAAAAGTGTGAACATTTTTTTGTGTGGAAGGAAAACAAGAAAATAGTGGTTCAAAAATGAGGAATTTTTCTTCTGCACCAAATGAGAAATATTCACAATATGTGCTAGGAAGGAATAAGTCCATAAGATCAAGTATGCAAGAACCGAGAATTGCAAAATTGGCTTACGTTTGACTTCCAAACACAAATTTTCACACTTTTCGATGTTCCAACGTAAGTCAAAAAGTATATGTGCGTAAGTTGTATACACTTGAATACATGTAACTCATATCTATTGAACCATGAATTTATAATGTAAATATGGACACCATCAATAAAAAATATTTGTATTAATCAAATAGCCATGTACACATGTACACCAATATATGTCAATATAAGTATAAAATATAGTTACAAAAAAGCCATATAGGCTTATGAGAATGCCATATAGGCATACAATGTCAAATATATCAAATACAAAATATTTACAAAATTGCCATGTAGGAATACAACAAAGGGCTCTACATTCAAAATTCATTTCTCTCCATGCTCTGGTTCAAATACAATTTTCTTTCCCTTTCTTGGGTAACCCGATGGCTATAAATTTGTCACCCATTTCTGTTGAGCAGTGCTCCTACTCCTCCTCCTAGGGTTTAGCTCCTGGTCAAGTTTCAACTGTTACAATAAGAAGTAAAGACATTAATATATAGAAATTACATTATAAAAATTAATATATTTAACAAAATTTAATCATCACTTACAACCATATGACTATCACTCTCCTCGACATGGAAATATTTGCATGATTCATGCTCAAAGTGCTCAAGCCTCAGATAAACCATCCGGAATAGGAATTAAACTACGAATCAATAATGGTTTGATTTTTCACTAGAACTAGTTCATCTATAACAACAAATGTAAATTGAAATTTAGTAATTTGCCTCATACCTCCCCTATCAGAGCCATCGAGGATTGTATTGCAGTAGAAACATCGATATCCATTGCCCTTGTTACGTTTGGCGGTGTTTCTCTCACCAACATCTAAAAATAAAACAACAAATTATTCAATCACAAAATAGTTATCAAATTTGAAGTAATGCTTTGAGTTTGAATGATGTGTAATGCAACGTAACCAACAATATGATTATCAATTTTTTAAAAAGCAATAACCTGGGACAATCACATTGAAAAAAAAGACCCTTTAGGACAAATTTTAAGTGAAAAAGAGTCAAAACACAATGTACGCACAAAACTACTGGAGGGAGTAGAAGAAGTGATGATCTTAGCCAAAAGTGGAGCTTTGGAGAAGTAGCCAGTAACTGAAAGTTGGCGGGATGCAGACAAACTAAGCATCATCAAGCAAGGAATGGAGTAAAGAGCTAAATAAAGATACAACGACAATAAAAATTGATGGAGCTAACTTGTCAAGGGCCTATTCTTTAAAACCCTTATTAAATGCTTGCCATAGTTTAAGATATGCAATAAATGTTTGACAATGGAATTAACCTTTTGAAGATGACAGTGATTAAATTGAGGTCTCCTTTACCATGAAAAGACTGAATATTCTTTCTTTGGCCTATCATTATGATTTTTAAGTTTCCTCACTTGAGTTAAATATAATAGTCAGGTGTTTATACCAAAGATGATAGAGAAAATAATCATGAAAAGGAGAATATGATGGTGATCAATGACAAGGCAATGGCACATTTGACAGTCGAAAGAGTAGAGGAATGCATAGTGAACATCATGGTGCAACTTATGATATAAATTAAGCCACATGGTTGATGTGCTTTGAATCCTTTGCATCTAAAGGAAATTCTTCTTAACATAAATACTGCTAGGGAATTTCAATGTTCCCATTGTAGTTGGCATTAAAGCTGGTACCCTAAATACTGAAAATTATTATCCTTATATAAGAATTCCTCCATCTTGTTAATTATTATTTTAACACTTCATGGATGGTGGCTATATGAAATTCCATCATGATTCCTCTTCACATTAGAGGGTTCATATCCTTGATCTCAAATTTCTTCAATTATTAGAATCAAAATCACTAGCTTCCATATTCAAAAATTCCCAACCAACATCTTCAATAAATTTATCTAGATCATCAGTAATAGTCTTACAAATTGGTTGCTAGTTCAAGTTCATTCTACTTTCATAATACTTTATATCCATGGAGTTCATTCATTCCTTGATGCCATCAAGTGAAGATTTAGGAATGTCGTACATATGGAGTACATCTCGCTTTAATTATTTGAAAACAATAGCCATATCAAATCCCTTTTTCCCAAGTCCTACTCTCTCAAGGTTAACAATCTCAATCTTACTAATAGTGATTACTAAGAAAGGTAATTCCACCAACTCTACCAAAAAAATTACCATAGGAACAATAAAAGCAGAGGATTTGAAAGGAACTCCATGAAAACCAAGCTCTCTAAATGTTATATAAAACTCTAGTTCAAAATATTTTAGATGAGGTTTCTCCCATAGCTCTCTTACTCGCTTGACAAATCCTTGAAACTATGTATTGATTTTCTTTTTCCTGTTCCTCTCTTGTTGTTCTTCCTTAATTTCTTTGGTGCAGGAACACCTAGGAAGCAATAGAGAGCACACTAGGCAAAATGTGGAAGTATAGAATGAGTTTATGACTTAGATGTATGCCTTCAGGAATTTTTGTGGTTGGAATGATCTTTTCTAATAAGGTCATGTTGACCATGGGTGAGAAACAAAAAGGTTCTAGTCCAAAGTTTATGAATGGAGGTTTTTGCAATTATTGACAATTTTTGCAAAAACATGCTCCTTTTGTGTTTGAGCGGCCAAGAAGGGCCCATTGGAAAAATAACTGTTGGGAAATCATATTTAAAGGTTTCATCAACCTTTTTGCAAGGTTGAAAGTATGTTTGTACAGATTGTTTTGTTGGAAATTGAAGGAAAATAATTTTTTGAGTGAAATTTTCTATTTTTTGGTCTGAAAGAAGGCTCTAATGGATTAAATATGGTTCTGTGTTGTGTGTAAGATGTAGAATAAATCCAGTACAAGTGTTTTGTAGCCTTTAGATAGTTCTTTCAATCATTTTCTTGTCTCTTCGTAAATATTTTGGTTTCTTTGTGCTTGCTGGCCTGAAACAGGCAGTGTTGAGTAAATGGGGTGCTAGAGCACTTTTCCACTGTACAAACTGTATGGCCTTTTGGAAACAGTGCCTAGACACCATGCTTGTACATATGTTAGTTGGTAGGTTTTTTTTGAGTGCAGGAGTTGCTAGCAAAGTGATGCCCTAGGCGAGCCAGTGCAGCTCCGGCTAGGAAAAACTTGTTGTGCAGGTCACAAATCTTGCAGGGGTGTTGAGCCATTGAGGATTTTCTTCTTGGAGGAGGTAGGGTGTTGTGTTACCTTGTTACTACATGAAGGAGGAGGCTCCATCTGTCCATTTGGTGTGTAAACAAATTGGAAGTTTGCTAACTGTCAAGGGAAGGCTTAAAACCCTAGTTTTTGCTCCATTTCATGTTTGAGCTTTGTACAGACAGTGGAAGGCTGAGACCTCAAGAATCTTTGAGTGTTGTCCATGTGAACCAAGAACCTTGGAAAAAGAGTGGGAAGTCCTTTTGAAATTTGTGAGTTCTAACCTATTTTGTAGGTGAAGGAGACCTAATAGGGGCTCAAGGGCTACTAGCCTTTCAAACCCTAGCTAAAGGATTGGTGAGAGCGATGGGAAATTGAAGTCTTGGAGGTTGTTCAAACACCTTTGGAGGATAGTTTGAAGCCTTTTAAGACTTATCACTACCCCTGCAAGAGTTGATGGAGTGTTGAGGAAGATTGGTTTTTAGTATAGTGTAAAGGCTAAGGAAGAGTTGTGGCAATGAACCAAGGTGGACTTGGTGGTTGGAGTTTGTGATAGAAGAGGGGTTGGTAAAACAAACCAGGGGCACCTAGTCATGAGTAGGGACCTATAGGTTAGATTGGTGAAGAAAAGCACCAAGGAGGTCTTACAAGGAAAGGCCTAGAGCAGGAATTAGTGATTGATTCCTCCAACCCCTCTCCCTATCATATTGGTATTAGAGCAAGCAAAATATTTGGGATTGATCTTGTATGTCAAAGATATAGTCTAGTGGTTCTAGCATCATGGTGAAAAATTCTGAGTTGGCTAAGAGGGTTGAAGAAACAGAGGAAGACAATAGGTTATTGAGAGAGAAGTTAGACCAACTTGAGCAAGCACTGAATGTTATGCGGTTTGATGGAAGAATAGCAAAAGAAGAAGAGGTTGCAGAGGAGGATAGAATCCTTGAACTTGACCCTATATTGAAGGAGAATCCCTTCTTGAGAGCATTGAAGGCTTTGAGTGGAAAAGCACATGAAGGAGTACCACTGTTTAGTGGAAAGATGGAGGCTGATTTAGTTATGGATTGGATAGAGGGAATGGAAAACCATTTTGGAGTCACTGAAGCATAGAAGGTAAAGGTGGCTAAATCAAGACTAAGATGTTTTGCCTTAACTTGGTGGAAATTCATTTAGACAAAGAGGGAGAAGGAAGGCAAGCATCCTATCTCTACTTGGAAGGGAATGGTTGCCAAGGTGAAAGAAGCATACCTACCTGAAGACTATGAAATTAAGTTGCATAAGAGGAGACAGAGTTTGAGGCAAAGAAATCAGGATGTGAGTTCTTATACTGAGGAATTTCAAAGACTTTGCATGAGGTCCAATGTCATAGAGGATGAAAGTATCAAGGTGGCAAGGTATCTCAATGGTTTGAAGTGGAACATTCAAGAGGAGATGGCTCTCTTAAGCCCCAAAATAGTGCACCACTGTTATCAATTGGCATTAAAGATTGAAGAGAGGAGTAAGAGGAAGCAAGATTAGACTAAGGGTAGAGGCAAAGGAAGAGATCAAAGAGATCAAAGAGGAAAACATGGTGGCTACCAAGGTAGAGGCAATGACCAAAGAAACCAAGGAGAGTCAAAACTCACAGAGCATGGAGGTGAAAGATCTACAAGAGGTGGATATAACAGGGGTAGAGGACCTCAAGGAGGTTCAAACATAGGAAGAGTAGGTAGGCAGGAGCCTTTCCTTTCCTTGTAAGACATCCTTGGTGCTTTGCTTCACTAATCTATCCTATAGGTCCCTACTCATGACTAGGTGCCCATGGTTTGTCTGACCAACCCCTTTTCTATCATTCCTCAAGATCATACATTGACCTTCTTGCCCCTCCTAAAGTTTGGACCACATCCATTACCTCCACATAAAACTGGACATCCTTGGTCTTCATGGTTCCCACGCTGTGATATGGTTATGCAAATGAAAGTTTTACAGGTGCGCATCATCTCCTTATTCATTGGTCGAAGATCGCATGCTTAATGTTTTGATACATATATCAGCTTCCTCTCTTCTACCTCTCATGGTTGAATATCAAAATCTAGTATGGTGGGCCTCCAAAGTTCTTAGTCATCTTTTCTTCCTCTTCCACCAAATGCTGTCCTCAACTTACATGTCTCACAAATTTCAATTACTTTGTTTTTGAAAGCCAGTTTCTCTGAGTCAGCAAGTAGCCTCTCTACCCCTTTCCAAACTCTTTTCATTGCTACAGATTGTCTTTGGGATTTAGTCATTTGTACCACATGGTTGATGTGCTTTGAATCCTTGCATCTAAGGGGTTTAAAACCTTAGGGGCCTTAGATGAGAAAAATAAGTAATGTTTTTCTTTTCTTTTTATGTGAGGACGTAGTAGTGAGATAAAAGAGGACTATATAGAAAAATGAAAAAAGAAGACATAAAAATTCATGGACCATACTATATCACCTACATGCTAGCTAACAAGGACATGAATGTAGCAGATTTAGGTATGATAGGGGTATTGCAAGGTATATTTGAGGAATATATAAGAATGAAGAAGAATTCAATGGATCA
The DNA here is from genome assembly GCA_007258455.2 of Sequoia sempervirens. Lineage (NCBI taxonomy): Eukaryota > Viridiplantae > Streptophyta > Pinopsida > Cupressales > Cupressaceae > Sequoia > Sequoia sempervirens. The sequence goes on along the minus strand of VDFB02103884.1, from coordinate 28,089 downwards.
AATTAGTGTCAAATGTTTTCCTAAAAGATCTCCCACACCCTATTAGGGAATTTAATCATTTCTAAGCATTTTCCACATCCTATGGGAAAGTTTGAGGAGGCTCCAATAGCTGAGAGTTTAATGAGTACTTATAACTTCTTTCCATGCAATCATGATTAGTTAAAGAACATATAGGGAAACTTGATGAGCTATGCAACAAATGAAGAGAATATAGGGTATTTGACCTAGTCTTAAGCATCTCCAAGCATCTAGGAGATATTGAAGGAGTCTTGGCTGATAGATAGGGTCGAGGATAGAAGTTTTATTTTTGGTTACATTGACATCATGTAGGACATCCATAGTCTTATTCTTGGTTATGTTGACATCACAAAAAATTATATAGGATGGAGTAGAATGTAGCTCTACCTTTGTCAGTTCCATGTTAAATTTTTATTATATATAGCTTGCTAGTGTAGGAATTCTAAGACAAACAATCATGGTAGGACCATTCTTAAAAAGATTTCCAAATAATAACCTAGTGGAACCTATACATACTCTTATGACTATATATACACAAATCTAGGGACAAACTTAAATCTTAATAACCTTTTAAGTTCTCTTTTATTCTATATTACCCTCGAAGTTTGAGCAAATCTACTCTCGGTGACTCTCTGAGGTGTTTCCTTGAAACCTCCAACAATTGCCTAACATCCAAATCACATATTAAAATACTATTCGTAAAAAAATGTTATTAACATGTAATAAATTTATAATTGTTTACTAGTTACATACCCCACTGATAGGTGTACTCCAAAATAACAAGGATTTGACTCAAAATTCGTATCAACAATCAAGGACACCGCACTCTTATTAAAAATAATAAAACTAAATGAAGTTAATCTCTTTACCTCATAATCAAAATTTTAATAAACTAAACTAAATTGAACATGCTAAACGCACCGGGATCACAATACCATATGCATCATGCAAATGTTAGCCGCCTTCCATCCCCCTTACAAAGATGCGGCTATGGATCAAAGCACGAGAAGCATATGGATCTTGCGTAGCACCCTCCTGAGGGCCGGTAGGGTCATACAAACAAGTGGCTCCGCAAGATCGACACACATGGCCTCGAAGGCCACCACCTGAAGACTCCCCTGGATTGCGCTGCATAATGGGGCTAGTGTGGTGGATGACACTCCGAGTCAAGGATGTGATCGCTTGCAAAGTCTCTACATCAGCACTCTCCTTTGGCGACCGCAGTATCACCAAGCAATTTGCTCATAATGCAGGTGGCCTAGGTTGTCTCCCCTTGTCGTAGGATCCGACTGTGCACCAGGCCTATCCTGTGCTGACCCCCCACCTCTCCCCTGAAACTCCTTCATATCAAAATAATTCGGGATTTGGTTCAATACAAACTCACAGTATAATTTCCTAAGAAAATATTGGGGGACTTCACAGTTATTGCACGGTGGGTAATCAAAGACCATATACCATTTGTCATAAAAATGGTTCCTAATCTCTTGGTGGTGGCACCAATGAATAGGAAACCTCTTTGCATTGAGGGTGAGATTTTGATTTGTTCTAGGGTCAGTGAATAGAGAGCACAAATTGCCTTTAGCAATCTTTAAATCTTTTACTTGTTTATATGATAATTTGTCTGCATAATATGCCCTCGATGTTTGCCTCCTATTTTTCCATCTAGATATTTGTTGGGTAATTGCATCTACATTTTTTAACAAATCCTTCAATGAATCTTCTAGATGTATTCTTTCTATGGTTGAAGAATTTTGATCACTCATCCTACTAATAAGATCCTCAACTTCTTTTCTATTGTTTTCAATTTCACTCCTCAAATTTTATTGAGTGCAAGGAGGGTATTGAGAGAATGGTGGGGGAGGTTGATTTTGTTGTTGAGGCTGATTTGGTTGAGGATTTTCCTCCTCTTTGTTGAGGATTTCCTACAAATTAAAAAAAAACATTCATTTCTAAACTAAAACAAACAAAATCAATTTAAAACTAAAAAATTCAAAACAAATACCAAACAATACTTACCTCTTGCATCTCTTCATCATCGTGGTGCCATATTTGTGAAGAAATCCAATTGTTGTTGATGAATTTTGAAGAAATCACCTCTCCAAGAACGCGAGCGCGTATAACAGGGTTTTTGGCCATGAGTGGAGCTAAAACATAGAAAAAACGTAATGAGAAATGATATTTGGATTCACTTTTTTTTTTGCTTTTAAAAAGCCATAACGTGAACGCGTTATAATGCGTTCGCGTTATGGCTTTTTTTTCTTGTTTGGCCACAAAAGTGTGACCACCTTGGTGCACTTACCCTTAACTCAAATTTATTTTCCTATAGTGGTGATGATTGCATTGTTGTAAAATGCTTTAGTTTTATTTAGTGAAAGGGTGCTAGATATTCTACATTCTACAATTTGTGGCACCAAATTAAAAGTGCCAATAAATCATAATGGGTGTATTAATACTATTGGAGGTGAATTATAATGGGTGTATTAATACTATAATGGGTGTATTAATACTATTTATACATGTACATGTGGATGTTAAGTCCAAATACAAATAATTGTAATATTTTTATCAAATAAAATTGTCCTTTCCCTTCTAGTGATGAATGTAATGATTCCAATTGTTTCAATTTTATTCAATAAAAGGGTGCTAGAAGTAATATGTATGCATTTCACTCATCATGTCACCAAACCAAAACATGAAAAAAAAAATCTAGGTGGGTGGATTACTACTATGGAAGGTGTATTTTTCTACCCAATGACCTTGATCTTTTCAAGCTACATTGGACAAAAAAATCATTTAAGATCCCTAAGACCAAAAGGACGCAAAGTGATATTTTAGATTTTTGGACTCACACGGGCTCCTGTATTCAATCTTTAAACTTACAAAATGTAAAGGATTTTACTATCTATAAATGAAAACTAATTGTTTAGACACATTATAGTATTTTCTACATATTTCCTAGCACTCTTGGAGCTTCACAAAGATGTGTAAAAATCCTAAAACATAGATGTTACAAGGTCTTACACAAGTAAATAAGAGAGAAAGAGATTAATATTTAAAGATAGAAAATAATTAAATAAAGGGATAGGGAGATAGATAAATCTATAGAGGGAGATTAATCCGTAAATATATAGGTGCTAGAAAAGAATCTTATTTTAATGACTATCAATAATGGAAATAATCTTAAGTCTGAAGTGAGAATTAAAAATATTTGAAATTTTTATGACCACTCCCAATAATAAGTAAATATTAAGCCTTATAATTAAAACCATTTAATCCACGAATACATACAAATTGTTTATTTATATTGATCTCAATAAGGCCATGAAGGTATACACAATGTCATAAAAATTTCATATAGGCATGCAATAAATGTTTAAACAAAGCAATATAGGTTCATACAACAATTTGCATCAATAAAATATAAATTTGTGTGTACAAAACCATATAAGAATACAATGATATACAATTGCACAATAAAAATCTATCCCTATATGCCATGAAGACATATAATAAGATATCCAAACATAACAACTATGGAGTGTTATTAAACAAAACATGACTCTTTCTGTACTAGGAAGGTGAAGAACCAATTTCATAATTTATAACTCTCTTCTATTGATTAGACTTCCTAGGCTCATTTTTTTGTGTGGCTCCACCTATTAATACCATTGAATAATATATACAATAATACAAAAAATATGACATGTAAAATGGCATGATTAAATAATTAGTTAACCTAAACCAATGATCTTCCTTAATCATCCCATGATTCTCTTCATCCATGTAAGGGGTAGGTTCATGAAGTAGAGTTGTCACCTCCTCTTGTAGCAAGCATGGAGAATAAAATAAGACTAAATACATATATCATTTATTTACACTAAATAATACTATATAATATAAGAAATCCATTACACAATTTACTTTACTACTTTATACCTATATGAGAGATATACAATACAATACTTTTTAAGAAACACAAATCTCCATTGATCCATGAATATTAGGAGGATTTTGTATTGAAATCATCAATTAAAATTGAAATAATATTATTTTAGTGTAATACTTATTAATTTGGAAATATTTAGATCCTAAGTATGATATTGTACATGGGTTAAAGTACAAAGTTGTGTTACACTTTTGGCCAACTTATCAACACAATTGAATTCAAGTATTTCTAACTAAAAATTAATTTTGGTCAAACATATGATCTAGAAAGATTCATTCTAGCTAAGTTGGATGCTTCCACAACTTTTTCAACTAAAATTGTTGGTTAAAAATATATGGAGCACTACTTTGAGGCCAATTTACCAAAAGAAAATTATTTGAAAAACTTGATGTTTCAATAACTCTTACTTATGTAAATAACATTTTTAAAAAAAATATTAAAATACTCTTTTGTAGATCCATTAGTGTAGTTTTCAAAGATATATTTATTTTAGTAGTTTAATTATTATTTATATTTTATTTTATTTTATTACTAAAAGTAGGTTATTAGTACAAAAAATTAGGTTGATTACAATGCTAAAGAAAATACTAAAATTGAAAAATTGAAAAAAATATGATGCACTAGATAAAAGAATCTACATCAAGATGGTATAATTTGTTTCCATTTTAGATAAATATTTAATATGAAAGTTGATGTCAAATGGAAACAACTTTTTAATATATACACACATTTTTTATATTTATTTAAAAACATATAAATTTATCAAAATTAGAAAAAAATATATCCATGCATTAAAGTTTCAAGTTATGAATACACACAAAAAATTTGAAAGAAAAAAAAATTACTATAAAAAGTTTGATGTCTCATGTATCTTCATTTTCAACATGCATTTTATCAGCAACTAAATTATAGTGTTAATTTATTAAAAACTAGTTTAAAATATTTTTTATTTTTTATTTTTAAAATACAAACATAAAATATACTAAAAAATACACATTTTACTAGTTTACATAATTTCAAAATTCAAAACATATATGCTACTTTTTAGTGATTCAAGTTTAAAAATTTGATTAGTGGGTCATTTCCTTTATAGAGTGGGGCATAGCTTTGTACTTTTACCCACATGTTATTTAATAAATAATTTAGGTAGGATGGGATAATGAGTTGTACAATCCATGTAATTCCTTTTTTTTCCTAATCCTCATGGATTTAGAAACTTGAATATGTAATCTTGTTTTTTTTTAGTTTTATGTCTTATCCTCATCAAGTTTAAAAGTTTGATTAGTGGGTCATTTTCTTTATAAAATGTGGCATATCTTTGTACTTTTACCTAGCACATGTTATTTAATAAATAATTTAGGTAGGATAGGATAATGAATTGTACAATCCACGTGATTCCTTTTTTTTCTTAATCCTCATGGATTTAGAAACTTGAATATGTAATCTTGTTTTTTTTAGTTTTATGTCTTATCCTCATCTTCATTCTCATTAGATTTGGAAACTCAAGACTATATATTTCTAGTTCTCTTTCCTTCTTATTTTATAAAAAATAATGAATTATGAGCTCATACTTATTCTTGGAGATTCACCTTTTGGTAATTAATTTCTACTTGAAAGTTAATAGGTATACTTTATAGCACTATATTTTGGTTATAAATCTAATCACATATTCTAACATGGTATCATATCTTAAGTGCTAGGATTATATTTTAATAGTTTCTATATTTAGGAGTTTTGAGAGGCTAATCAACTTTACATGTAGGTTACTTAAAAACCAAGTATTCTTTTCTCTAGATTCTTCAGATGGTCTAGAGATTTAGAATTAATAGAAGTCTTATATAACCTCGACATATGCACGTGTGTTTTTATCTATTATGATTAAGAGTATTTTTTTTATGATTCTAACATATTTTAGCTCTCAATTATTGCATTCGGGAGGATTAAAAAAATGAAAATGAGTGTTTGAATCCTAGATATAGAAAATTACTCATAAATGGAGCATTTCGGGTTAAATTGATCTCAACATTGTGTCTAGATGACCTAAAAACACTAATTTACAAATAAAACATGTCTACCATCAATTTTGAGAGAATTCAATTTAAAAAATATTAAGATTGTATGACCTTACTAACACATAATCTAAAGTAATTATTTCAAAAGGGTCCATCCTACCATTATTCTAGTAATACTCAAGTGATGCCACTACCTAGTAATTAGGGCACCATTCCATATCACTACTTATAAACTTTAAAAAATAAATGTCAAACTGCTAACAATATCCTTGACCATGCTTATTGATTGCTTGCAATCATCTAAAAGTGTTTCCCCAATGACCACACATAGCTCCAACCTTTAAACACTTAGCCAACAACATAAATCTCTAGTTTTCTCCATTATACATATAACCTTTTCCTCTCCATAAATCAAGAAAATAATTTTAAAGGTTTCAAATCTCACATGTTGGCGACTCCGAATTTATTTGTCATATAATCCCCCAATCCCCACCAAACCCTAAAAGACATTTGACCTCTGCACACATATTGATTGGAAACAGCCTGGAATAACATATCGTCTTCCAGTCAATAACATGCCATAATCAATTATACCTGTCTTAACAAAAATATAAAATACAAATTGTACGTCCACATCAAACTCAATCTCTATAGTGGAAAGGCCGAGACATGATTTTCACATTTCTTATTCTTACATCATTCATGACGTGTCCTATTTTGCGTGTCGATTATGGGGACACGTATCCCTTTCACAAACTAACCAGCCCACAGACAATCTCCATTACTCATAAAACCATAGATCTGTTTATACATAGATTAAGCCCACCTGTTCATTCATTCTCAAAATCCAGAAGAGCAGCATCAAGGAATTTCATTTCCAGATGAGCAGCACCAAAGAAGTTCCATCCAGAGACCACATTATGAGTACAAAAGACGTGGAGTTTCAAGAAATAAGAGGATTTACCCATTTGGGCTTCCAATTTAATAAAGATCAGCCGAGCCCACGATTACTAAATGTTGTTCCTGGACTGAAGCATCTGATTATCACTACCCATGAAAGCTTGCCATCGCCAAATGAGGAAAAGGGAGAAGATATGAAAGAGCGGCTCAAACTGTGGGCTCGTTTTGTGGCTTCTACTGTCAATAGATTTTGAGATGTTGTGTAGATTTGGATGGACAATATGTTCTCAATTTTGAATACTGTGAATAGGAAATTTTCTGCCTTTTTTATCATATGGGTTTCTTGGATGATAATCAGATCCGAGATTTGTTGTTTATTCTTCTGGATAAATAGTTTTTGTAGTTCTTATGAATCTGGGCATTCATAGATTTTATCTCTTCATCAAGCAGTTTTTATGAAGATTTCTCAGCACAATATTTTATTTAAGGCATTATTGTTTTACCTTCCGTTGGATCTCAAGTTGAATTCTCTTATGGTTTTCTTCTGATGTGGTGAAGATTTTTGGGGACTGTCCCAGTGTTCTTGTCAGATCTTAGGAATGGTTTCAGTGTTCTTGTCAATTTCTGTTATTTCATAATCTTATAGTTGATAGGCATAACAATTTTATAGTTGATAAAGCACAAAGATAAGTTTTTAGATTGACATTGGTAAGCAGATCAATAACCTTCTTGAAGATGATGCTCAATTAAAATTAAATGAATGATAATCACAAGAAAAAAATCAGAATGGTGACCATGTCTTCTTTTATAATCATTGTTCATCTTAACGAACATCAAACAAGCAATTTGTATGGATAATTAGTCACAGGTGATCAGTCTTAATCTTTACTCAATCTTATCTCACCTAATAGGACCCATTAAATCCAATAAAAGATTACACTTTTCTCTCAGTCGGATACACCTCTTCTTGGAAATGCTTATGAGACTTGAAAATTCTTAACTCACTACAGCCAAGTAAGGTATATTATTATTCTCTACTGTATGAAACCCCACTACAAAATATAATATTATTGAACTAATGAGCTTTCGTAATGTTGTCACAATCCTGTATCAATTTTTACACCAGTTCACATTGTTATCTCAACCGGCCTTTGGAGCTAATAGCTGTAGTGGCCTTTCAAATCTAATAAGACGGTGTTTTACAAATGTAGTGTTTGTGGCTCTTTGCTCTAATATATATATATTTTTAAATTTTTTGATTCAATTTATTTTATTTTATTGTTTTATCCTATTCATAGTTATGGTACAAAAGATAATATACCTTCTAGTTTATGATTGATTATTTAATAATAATTAAATTTAAGCTAATTGTATGTTGAGACAAAAATATGTAAAATTGATAAAGAAAATGATAAGCCATCTTTAGATCATTTAGTTTAATTGTCAATTTTAATTTTAATTTACTAATATATTGTAATTAATGTGGTAGCATTCAAATATAATGATTAAAGAGTGATTCACATTTTATGGCAATTAATAGACAATGCCAATTCATCTATTTGGGTTGGTATCTACTTGTTAGGACTTAGGATCCTTGGATACTAATTATTATAAAAAAATATACGAAATAAATAAAATGAGAATCATACAAGCATAGATTTTACAGATTACACAAGATATACTTGGAGAAAACTCTTTTGGGTAAAAAATTCATAACTCATCATTTTATTAAAACACTTATAAAATATAGTGCATTAAAAAAGACTGAATTTGAGGACACTTCTCCTTACTCCCACATGACCAATAATACCTTATGAGCATAGCAATGTAACTCACTATAAAATTCCAAACTCACCCACTCTCAAATGAGAGAGAACATCATTAAATATAAAAGAAAGGGCAGAAAAATGCCAGGAAGGGTATTCGTCACACCTACTGAATAACCACCATTCATATTCATAAATATTTAATAATCTAATAGCATTAAAATTTATTATTTTGACTAAGATATCCTAATAAATCATATAATATGTAAGATTTTGTAACCTTATATTATAACATGTAATTGTTATAAGAGTATGACTCCAAATAACATTATGTTCTAATACTACTACTAGAAGTATATATTTTGTGCCTAAGCATTCCAATTCCTTTGAGCTACATTGGATAGGCAAAATCTCTTAAGAGCCCTAAAATAAATTAAAAAAGTGTCGAACTTTGACACAACTATTGTCTCAAACTATGACATGTACGAAAGTCTCATTTAAACCTATATGTGTATGTTGGATTCACTTACAAATAATTATCATTTTTTTTTCTTTTTTTTTGGTCCAAAGTAATGATGAATGTAGTGGTGTAAATTTTTTTATTTTTATTCAATGAGAGGGCACCAAGAGAGATTTTTTTATTTTGCACATTGTGTCACCAAATTAATAGTCTCAACATGTTTGAGTGGGTAGGTTACAAGTACTAGAGGTGTATTTTTGGTTTCCAATTATCCCAATCCTTTTATATTACATTAGACCAGAAAAGTTTCTTTAGAGCATCAAAACTAAAAGTAAGTGTCAAATATTGGCATAACTATCCTCTCAAACTATGACACTTAGGAATGTCTCATATGAACCTACAAGTTGATGTAAAGTTTTCCTACAGATACATATCTCAATTATTTTCATCTCAAATTTGTATTCCCATGGTGGAGATGAACGTAATATTACAAATATATATTTTGTTCAATGAAAGGGTGCTAGTAGTTATATTTTACATTTCACACCTCATGTCATTGAATTGATAGCACCAACATATCTAGAGTGAGTAGGTTACTAATATTGGAGGTATATTTTCAATGTCCAAGCCTCTTGACTCTTCTAGGCTACATTAGACTAATAAAGTCTCTTAAGAGCCCTAAGACTAAAAAGGACAAAAAAACTGACATAATTCTTCTCTCAAATTATGGTACTTAGGAATGTCTTGTTTGAACCTACATATGGACATTATGTTTATATCCATAAATACTGATTTTTATTTTTGTTAATTAAATTTTGTTTTTATGTGGTGGTGATGAATGTAATATTGTAAAATGCTTCAATTTTATTTAGTGAAAGCATGTTAGGAGTGATATTTTATATTTTGCACCTTGTGGCATCAAACTAAAATTGACAACACATCTAGTGGGTGGACTACTACTACTAGAGGTGTATTTTTATTTCCCAAGCATGCAAATCATTTTGGGATACATTAGATATGTAGAGTCTTTTAAGAACCCTAAGACTAAAAAATTGATTTTTTTGCACAACTATTCTCTCAAACTTTGGCATGCAGGAATACCTCATATCAACCGAAAGGTAGAGATCAGGTCTACCTATAAATACCTACCTTGATTTCTATTAACTCAATTTTTTTTTTAATAATGGTGACTAATGAAATGTTGCAAAAGGGATTAATTTTATTTGGTAAAAGTGTGCTAGGAGTGGTATTTTCATTCCACAAATTATGACATTGAACTATTAATGCCAAAAAGTCTAGGTTATCAAGTTACTAGTAATGGAGGCTCATTTTCACTAACAAAGAAACTTAACCCTTTTAAAATACATTGGACACACAAAGTCTCTTAGCAAACCTATGACCAAAAAAATGTCAAACATTGGCATGAATATTCTATCAAACTATGACACCCAAAAATGTCTCATTTGAACTCTTGTGTAGGAAATTGTATACCTATACAATTTCACACTATGTTTGGGTCGCTTAATTAATTAGACTTGATTGAGCTCCTGATTTTCCAAATTATGCATTCCAAAGCCTTATTTATCCCATTTCTGAAAGGGAAATCTATATTTAATTAATATAATCAGCATTTTAATCACCTCGAAAAGAATGTGTCTTAGCATTTTGGGCTAGGATCTGTTCTCCCAAGGTTGAATGGGTCCTCCTTAAGTTCTAGGTCCCAAATTTTAATATGTTTTTGGTGGTATTTTAATGATTCAAATTTCATATGCAATTGTTGGCTTTTGGAATATAATTTTTGAGAAATTAGATAAACACGTATAAATACATAGTCTTTTTATTAATTCAAATCTAAGGCATTCAAACACACTTTTTGGAGACATCCTAAGAGAAAATATTATTGTCAAGAGAATTCAAGTGAAAATTTATCTGTCATTTGTTGCAACATTCAAGATAATGTTCAAGCTTATGCGTGTTCATGTCATCTTGTGAAGGATAATATGAATTGTTGATCCTAAAGCATCCAAGCATTCAGTATCTAGAAAATCAAGAAAAGAAAGATTTGATTCCTTGGAATGATGTGTTTGACTTTAGTCCTTTAAGGGTAACCATTAAAGGTTTGGTGAGTTGTAGCAAACAATTGTTCATTCATCATTCCTTCCATTTATCAATTGTCATTATCATTCTATCAAGGTTTAATTACTGAACATGGTGTTTGACTAAGATAAACTCCCATTCAAAAATAATCTTTCTTCTCTTTGTAAGTGTAGATTTACAAGTGAAAAAAGGAATGAAAGGATAAAGATAAATTTTGCAGCATTGCATAAGTTGTCACCATTGTTGTCAAGCCATGAAAACTTAGATTCAAATTTTTTTCTAGCTTTCTAATAGTGAGACCTGGGGAAAACAAAATCTTAGATCTTGCACCAACGGACCCAAAAAGTTGGCCCAGACATCTATACAAATACCCATTCGCCCAAGGGAGAATGAATCCTTCTAGGAACCTTGGAACCAATTTTTTTGAGCATATTTTTTGGCAAATGATTCCTTGTAGGAACCTTGAAACCAAATTTTTTGAGCATATTTGTTCTTCTTTGCACTCCCTAGATCCTTTATTGTTTCCAACTGCTAATCTTTAGGATCTTCCATTTTAATATTAGGGAATTTAAGAGGATCATTAAGTTAATCATTCAAAAATATTTATAATTCATTCCAATCCCCCATTAGGATATAGATCCAGGTTTTGTTGGCTCACCTTTAAGGCTAATAGTCAAACAATTCACTTTGTTGATCTATATCCCAATGAAATTTATGAAGATGTGGAAATGGCCCTAGTTTATGGACACTAATCTTAGATCCACCAAATTTTTATGTTTCATTTTGGTGAACCTGGTTTCCATAATAACAATAAATCCATACCCATTTAGAGAAAATAATAGGAAAAACTTCATCCCGCTATGTGATACCCTCCATTCAATCATGTTACAGCTCTTGAGAAAAACTTAAACACCTTACCTCCCATTAGACCACTTGATACCACTAAACCTTTACCTTCGAACTATAATAAAAATTCCTTTTTCCAATATCACTGACATAATGGACATGATACAAAATGATGCATATGTATTAAACATTTAGTGCAAGACATCATTGATTCTAATAAAATATAGTTCCAAGTAGTGTTAATGATTAAGGAAATAAACTTGTTGCCCCACCCAATAAGAATTTGTAAATATTTACCAATCTAATGCTAAACCACTGCATCTCATTTGTTAAAGATAATGATACTAATAATGATGTGATGAGTGTTGATAACATACAAGACATTATTGATGATGAAAAAAGTGATATTGAGGATGATCTACATACCATGATTGGATTCATTGATGTTAAACATCGTAAGGACCAAACCAAATTGTCTATGGACATTACTTTCTCACATAGCGATATACTTAAACATGCATATGATAGTCCTCTTATATAGCTAGAAGAATCAATGACAAGCCTACAAATGGGATATTAAGTGATCCCATATGTGTAGAGAATGTGGTCACTGGTGAATTCTTATTTGTGCATGAAATTTAACAAGATTATTATGAACAATAAAAAGAATGGATTAAATCACATGATGGTTTTGCTCATCCTACGATAGGTTCAACCACTCTTCTATTAAAAGTTGGATCGAAGCAATTAGATGTCTCAATCTCCATCATAACGATTTTAAATCAATTTTGTGTGAAGTTAGGCTATCCATGGCTATGCTCTATGGATGTTATCTCATTAGTAGTTCATAAATGCTTGAAATTTACATTTGGTAATAAAAATTTTATTGTGCATCATAGTGGTTTTTATCCTTTTTCATTTTGTAATGAAAAAAAATTATTGGACTTATTTTGGCCTGAACCTATGAAACCTATAAAATCTCATGAATACTTCTTTTTCAAATCCTATCAAAAGTTCAAGGAAAAGCGTATAGAAATTATCTCTTAGAAATATTCTTGAAACCATGATTGTTTCTCCTTCCCAACCTATCATCAATGAACCAATGCTTCAACCAAAATCCCTTCCAAGTAACCAAGAAAAGTCCAATATAATTCATCCACCTATTTCCTATAAAAGACCAAGAGACAACTATACAAGTCCTTTGGTGCCTCCTAAGATAAAAAAAGCATAGAGACCTAAGAGACAATGGTTTCCCAAACCTCAATGGTTCCTTTTACTCCTCTCTTATAGGAAGAAAAGAAACCAATGGTTGATAAACCCTCTCCTACACCATCACAACTTGAAAATTGTACAAGAAGAAACCAAAATGCTAAAGAGCATAGGAATAGATGTTGTTCTATTGCTTGTCAGTTAGAAGAAAAGAACAAACCAACAAACTAAGATAGAAAACTAACTCAAAAAAAGCATGATGATTCTCCACCTTTGCAAGAACAAAAACATGAGCATACAATGGACATTATCATTAGACATCATGTTGTGATTAACTTGGATGGTGATGATGAGATTGTTAAGATTGATAAGGAAGTGCATAATGAGTTGAATTTTTTATTTTCCTCTTCCATGAAATTAGATGGGCACAACCATGATGATCCTCCTCAAAAAGAGTGCATTAGTGTCGTATGTTGAACCTGGTGATTTTCCTAGTATGAAACTTGTTGTTGCCCCTTTGGCTAGTTATCCACCTTTTGTATATGATGAACAAGATTGGGATGTAGATGGATTGCTTTAGGTTGGATCGCATGTGTCATACTAGATTTTTTCTTTTTATGTTCTTTGTGATTGCATGTGCATAATGTGATCCTCTATATTGTGTTGCTAGGTGTGTCTTTATGTTTGTGATATTTTTTTGATGACCCTTATTACTCCATTGGTGCAAGGATACAAATGAAGTAAATCCATTGTGACATTCTTTTGTTTGTATCTACATTATTCTATATGTCGTAAACATTATATTTTCCTTGTCTTGTGTTTTCCTTTTGGGGATGATTCAAATCCTTGAGACATTTAGGTCTCCTCCATGTTGACCCAAAAGGCTTGTTTTCCTTCTATATCTCTATGTGTAATTCCTCCTTTGTGTTTTTTATTCCATGAGGTATTTAGGGAATGATGACAGTTCCAAGCTCTATTATATCACTACAACAAAGACATATGTTGGCCTCAAATATGTGGATCTCCCTTATGTGTTATCTTTGGATTGCATGTGGGGGGGACCTCCTTTTTCATGATGTAGCTTTATTTGGAAACATGTGTTTGGCATAGGGATTTCCAAATAAAATCTAATTTCCCTTTAATAAACTACAATATATCATTTCTACATTCAGTATGGTTTTTGGAAATTCCTTTAAAGTGGGGGCACACATTGACATTACTTAATTTCTTACTACACTTTATTCACAAAGGTTGAACTTAGTGTAGAGTTGGTATAACATCCTGATCATGTTGTAGCACCTTATCAAAGTTATCAGGGAGTATAAATTTTGGTATGGTTGTGAAACCTAGAGAAATAGGGGGCTCTAATCTTTCTAGAAGATAGAACTAGGGTTTAGGACCTTTCCACCTATTTCCTTCAAGTTTCACTCAAGGAAACCTTAGAGATCTCAATATAAGGATGGAATGAGGGAAATGGATTTGCAATAAGGTGTCCTAGGGTATGATTAGAGACTAAAAGAGGGTTCACCACCAAGCTAGGGCTTGGAAAGACAAGAAATGTAATGATAAATAAACCTAATAATGAAACTCAAGATATTAAACTAGAAATCAGAAGAATGAACTGAGAAAGGATAGAGGTGCACCTAGAAATTGAAGAGGCTTGAATTGAGGTTTGAAATCATGGAAAAGTTGAATTTTAATGCACATTGGGACTCATATGCCAATAGGGGCAATTTAGTCCCAGTTTAGGGTTTCTAGGAAAAAATTGGAATTTCACAATGGTAAGTCTAAATCCTCTAAAATCCAAAAAAAGTGCTATACCAGGATTCATACACCACAAGTGGTGTATCAATCTTGTTCTAATTTTTTAAAAAGTCAAGATATGAATCTATTCTTCTATATTTGTTCTTCCTTCCAAACCTAATTTTTGGATTTGAACCCGCTAAAAAGACCTATAAAATAGAATATTTTATTAATTTTCTTATGGGGGGTTTTCCTTGGTCAAACCCCTAGTTTAGTAATTAAACCTTGATAGAAACAATGGATCTTGAAAGGAAATATGAGTGCAAGCCCTAATCTTAAGTGCATCTAATACTAGGAGATATAAAATTCCATAAACCGTATTCTAATGTGCTAGAATAAGATGTAAGAATGAAATATAAAGATGATGATTCACTTTGGGAAATCTCTAATTACCCTAATAAGCCATAATAATGTGTGTGCCTTTATTTAGGTAGAAAGTAGAATGATAATAGAGGATGGAATCACTTAGGAAACAAGTCATTAGGCTTGGCTTGATGGCTAGTTGCATCTCCCCAACCAAGAATCCATCATGATTCACCATAGGAAACCATCATCAATCCTTTACAATGCTAGATCTTGAATGAAAGTGAGCTTGAAGACTTGCAAAAACACTATAATGCTACTACAAGACTTCAACCTTGCTTGCTACTTGCTCTTGAATGCTCTTGTGAAAGTATGCTTGAGTGATCAAGTTGATATTATGAATGCTTAGACCTTGAATTGCTTTCTCTAGATGAAAATAATGATTTGAAACCTTGTTTATATAGGAACTTCCTCTAATTTAACACTTATTAGATCCCAAATGTCGACATCAACCAAAATTTTGAATTAAAAACCTTAATTTCCCACTCAAACCCTAAAAAGGGGCCACATAGGACTGATACGCCACTTGTGGCATATGGGTCCCACCTAGGGGGACTCATATGGCCAAGGTGGCGTATGAGTCCCACACTATTTTTTCGGGGTGAGAAAATTTTGGGATGTTAGAAAATTGAATACCTTTGTTGATATTTTTGGGATTTCAATCAAAATAAGCTTCAGGATCCAAAATAAAGGGTCTTAGGGGCCTATTATTGATGATTTAAAGCCTGGTCATAAATGCAAGGGTACTAAAATGGGTCCAAATTAAGAGTGAAATTGTACCATCTCCAAGAACAGAGTATAATTTTCTACACTACATTTATCCCCCACTAAGTGCCCATATGACTCTACATGCATATGCAAACTAAAGGAATTCAAACAATAAAATTCATTTCATAAAAGGATACTCATATGAACTCATTTGCAAGCATAGGAAAATGAAGCCCTCACTCTAGCTTTCTAAAAACCACAATGTTAGGAACCTCATCTTGTAAAACCTATTCATTAGGTTTTCAAAAATCCTCTTATCTAACTTCTTTACAGAATCAAATTCGAGGGTAGACGTATGCCCCCTTAATTATGCTTGCTTTATGGAGGTGGAATCAAGGTAGCATCCTACTCACATCAAATTGCATGAGTCATATCATAGGGTATTTCCAAGTACCATACCACATAGTGATAGACATTTGATAAGAATAGGAGTAGAATCACAAATTCAACATAACAAACGACATCAGAAACAACATTCTCTAGCCCCTAATATGCTAATTTGAATGAAAAAACACTTTTTACCCTAATATGCAAATGACCTAATTTGAACATATATGAGTAAAAAGTGAAGTGCTAATTATTTTGTCTTTTACCTTCTTGTAGCTTGATTTTGGTGGAGAACAAGTGATAATGCCGAGCGTATGAGAATACGTGCCTTCGAGACTTGATAGCCTATGTGAGGAGGTAGCAAGAGGTGACCTTCAACATTTGGTGAGTGGATTCTTCTCTACATTAGCTTTTTTTTAACGCATTTATCTTATGTTTTACACATTTCTAGATAGATTTAGGACCTTGTAAGAAAAAGTCGCAAAGAGTCCCTTTTTTTGGCAAAGTGTCCCTTTTTTCATAAAGTGTCCCACTTTTTTCAAAGTGTCCTATTTCTTCGTGAAGTGTCCCAAAAAGGGAATAAAGTGTCTAGGACCCTTAGAAAAGTACCCTAGACCAACTTTAGCACACTTTTTGACTGTTGATGCATAGATTTGAGATTTTAGAATGCACTTATAGGAGATATATTTACTTTTTTATTAGATTCCTCCTTGGTTGTGATAGCATCTTGATGGTAGATTATTGTCGATTATGACACTTGGTTGCAATGCTATTTGAGGAGGATACATAGACTTTACGGGATACTATATTATATCTGATGTATCTCATTCCACTGATGAGATGCCATGATGCCATGCTAATGGAATTAGCAGAGAGGTGGGATGCAGACACTTGAACCTTTCATCCACCGGCCAGTGAGATGACGATCACTCTGGAGGATGTGCATCACATTCTTCAATTTCCCATTCGAGGCAAGACTGTCCATTTCATTAAGGATCATATATATAGAAAAATTTGGGAAGATGTACAATATTGTCTTGGAGGATTGGTTCAAGATGAGATTATGGGGCCATGTATTAAGCTACAATGACTACTCTATGCATGATCACCACTTCTTAGATGGATTATGATCTTCATCGTAACTAGTCCCAAATGGCCGAGGAGCATACCTAGATGGAGGCCAAGTTCACATGATATAGGAGATTGAGCATTACAAGACCATCTATGCGTTGGGTCACAACATGCTTGCACATTTGTAGTATGCTTTAGAATGATTCACATACTGCGAGGTTGAAAGCATGGTGCATTGTAAACTTCTATAGGTTTGTTTCCTAGAGCATATCACATGCAGCAGGCCGATAAGATTTTTGTCTATATGTGCCCTAGGATATCCATGCTCCTTCAATTATCCATTGAGATGAGCATGGTAGTATAGAGATTTGAATTTTTGGAGAGTCAGATTTGACTGACTAGATCAAGAGGAGAAATTTTTGAGACCCTACCAGTTGATACCACAGTGGCCAGATGAGACCCACCAGTTGAGGAGGATACATAGGGACAGTTTTTTACTAGAGTGGCATGATTACTTAGTGTAATGACTATGAACCATGATTCCCAACCTGCACAAACATGAGAGACAAACACTATATTAGATCCAATGCAAGGTTAGTATCAAGATTCCTCAAGAAATCCATTTGAATGCAAAAGAAAAGGAATGAAATGAAGAACACAACAAACTTCAAAAAAAGATATCAAATCCTATTTTAATATAAAGAAAACTCTTAATCTCTTGAGGGAGTTGGTACCAATTTCATGTGGAAATTGTACCTTTCCCAACTCCTATGATGTGATGAAGATGATTGATGAAGTTTGGATACTTGTGGTGATAACTTCAATGGAGCTCCATGTTGAAAACTTGCAAAAATCCTAACTATGCTTGGATGAATTTGATGATAGATTGTTGTGGATTTGAGTATAGTAAGTTTACTCAAGTTTTGGATGATCAATTGAGGAATAAAGCCTCTTATTTATAGAATTTCAAGTTGGAAGAATGCCCAAAAGAGAGCAATGTGTGACTAATCTTCAACAAATGGCAAGGTGCCACTTGTCAAAAGGAGAATGGATGAAGGATGTGCAAGTTTTGATCAATATGCAAGTTTGAAATTTGAATTTGATGAAATGACATGTTTAGGGGACATTAAAAAGATGAGTTAAATGCCAAGTGGGAAAAATGCAAGAGACGTTGTAAGAGCTTTAAATGCTTTGTTGGATGGATGTAAGTCATTTTGGGGGGACATTTCAAATTTAAGGAATATTCCTCTATTATGCCATGTTGAGAGAAAATAGAGATTTAATAAATGAATTAAATCTATTTTCATGTGCAAGTGGAAAAAGCTAGAGGATGTGACATGGATTAGGATTAAATTAATCAACAGTTAATTAATTTAATGAGGAATTAGATGATGCGACTAATTGATTTAGATTTATGGGTTGATTTAAATCAAAAGATGAGAAGAATATGATTTAAAGATTTAAGTAAATAAAGATTTTTGATTTATTTAATTAAAGAGAGATGTTTTTAGCTTAAATTAAAGAAGATTTGATTTAATTTAATAAGATGAGCTTAGAGATTTAATCAAATAAAAGGGATTATTTAATTAAATAGATACTATAGGATTAATTAAACAAAGTGATTCATTTAATCAATAGGAGATGATGACTTAATTAGATAAAATATGATTTATTTAATTAAGAGATGAAATGTGATGAATTTAATTAAATAGAGATTATTTAATTAAATGATTAGCAGAGAGATGATTCAAGATGAACTGGTTTTAGTAAAATTAGGATCAAGTGCATGTACATTTTATGTGTCTACATTTTTCCCCTCTTTGAAGCAATGTACTTGTTGCGTTGGTTCAAAGAATAAACTTCTTGTGATCAAAATTAAAAAATTCTCTAATTTTTTCAGATGCGGCACTACTACCCCAGCAAGAAGAATTATGCTAGTATACTTCCCCCTTGAGAGATCAAGCAGAAAGTTCACTTTGAGGTTCGATATCATGATAAAGAGGTTCAAGATTAGTTTAACTCAAATCTTTGATGCAAACAGATTCAATGATTTTGATATATTACACACTTGATCCCAATTATGTACCATGAAAATTACATTATTGATGATGTTTATATGTAATGGATGATATGGATGCACATGATATGATTATGCAAATGGATGATAAATGTATGGTTTATGAGATGCTTAGAATAACCAATCTATATTAAGCAGTGATGAAATGCAATGCATGTGAGATGATCAATGTTTTTTTATATGATATGATATGATATGCATATGGTTTGTGGATGTAGGATGGATGCATTAGTGATGATTTATGATTAACTATCATGGTACCATGTTAGCGTGAAGGGAAGTAAGAAGAAAATAAGATGATGATAAGAGAATCCAACAAACCAAATTTACTAGAGATGATGATGATGATGATTTTCTTACCAAGGAGTTGGGATTTTTAAAAGGCCAATTACCTTATGTTTGATAACACACATAGGCATGATGCATCAAGGTATTAAGAACCAGGATGGTGTGGTACCTAGTGCAATGTACTTTGACTTGACAACAGATAGGAGTATTCTTGTTCACACCTGACATACAGAAACCTCACTAGGGTGCACTTCAAGTACTTCAAACATCTTAGACCAAAATATAGGAAGGCAAGCCTTTCTATGTGGTCAACAAGATATCTAAAACACCTTCCATATGTACCTAATAAAGCAAGTATTCATTGAGGTTATATTACAAAAAAATATCCCACAAGCACAGCAAACAAAAGATAATGATCGATGCCCCATTACTTTCTCTCTAAATCATTTTGATTAGACATCATCGAGAGGTCAGTGAAGTGAGTGCAATAAGAAAAATCAAAAAGAAAAGATCAAGTACACAAACAAGTCAATGTTCTTCATACCACAAGTGAAGGGGATGTGATTTGGTTAGGATAAGAATCGAAAGTTGATATCCAAAATGATTCCCATTGTCGGAACGATATATCCTAGGACATGCATTGTATAGGATGATGATGGGTTGATAAGTTTTTTGATATGCTTTTGATATAAGGTTGACTGACATGTTTGAAAATGATCATTAGTTTGATTTTGCGTTTAAAAGTTTGTTGTTTCAATTTTGATTTTACATTTGAAGATTGCTTTTTGTTGATTGTTGTGGTGGTTTCTATTTGTTTTTGCAAAGGATGAGTGTGATGATTTGTTTATTATGGATGAGATTATTGTGGGTGAAAGCAAGATGAGACAAATGTATTTTTTCAAATATTTGGATGTTTTTGATGTTTTGAAATATTTTGAGGCTACTTTTGGTTTTTCTATTTTCAAATGTTTTGATTTTCCAAATTTTCACATGTTTTTGGATTTTTTGAGATTTTATGAATGTTTTTGGATTTTGGTTTTGAATTTTTTTGTGTTTTTGTGTCTCGGGGGCTGATCAAAGATTAGCCTTGCCTACGTTTAAGCTTAGAGATGACGTAGTTTGGATTCCATGTTTTTGATGTTTTCTATTTTTATGAATGTTTTGGGATTTTGATATGTTTTGGATGTTTTTGGATTTTACATGATTTTGATGATTTGGATATGTGATGATATCAATGCTTCATTTTGGGATTTTGTTGAAAACCAAGCTAAGGTTGATTGATAAGATTGATGGATTGATGATGATAACATTGTTGAGGATACACAACAATGCAAGGATAGTGTTAAGCAACACAAGGATTAGGAAGGATATCCCAAGATGATAATGGATTGATTGGTGATAACATTGTTGAGGATACACAACAATGCAAGGATAGTGTTAAGCAACACAAAGATTGGGAAGGATATCCTGAGATGATGATTTTTTGATCGGATTTGATTGATCAGGATTTTGAAGCTTGATTTTGGAACTAACTTGTTTTGAATGATTTGATGTGACGTTTGAAGTACAAATTAGATGCAACTGATATTGATAGTTTGGACTGATGTTCAATGAAAGATAAAACTTGATAAGGAACATCTTCTTGTCAAAATATGCCATGGGCTAGTGATTTGGATTTTGGCTCACAAATGCTTGACCAATTTGATTTCACGTTTGCCAATATTTGGATCACCACATAAGTTGGAAGATATAGATCAAGATTTATTCCTAAAGCAAGATGTAAATATTTGTCCCCAATGTCTAGCAATGTATGGAATGCCATGGGTGGTTGCTTGGATAGGTGTGTGGATGGAGGGATATGGATTATCTTGTGATAAGATAAGGTATTTGAACAGAGTATGCTCATTTGGATAATGCTTCATGGCTCAGATAATGTTAGGTAGGATAGGATCAATGAAAATGACCCATGTCAAGATGTCTACCATAACAAGTGTAAAGTGTGCACCAAACTTTCATCAAGGTCAAGATAGTTTGGACTATGGATGCAGATGGATAAAGATGGATTGGATAAATGTTCATGGATGAATGGATTTATTATGGATGAGATGGATGGAATGTTGGATTTATTATGGATGGGATAAGATGCTTCCACCTAAACTAGTGCACATAGATGCTTGGTTCTACACATGACACTTTTTTTCCAAGTTTTCATCAAGGTACTTGCCCAAAGCACCATCGAAGTGGTTTTCACTAGAGGGCAATTTTTTTCTTTACTGTTTTCAATCATTTTTCTAATTTTTTTCAATTTTTATATTTTTTGATATATATATATATATATTTTGTATATATATATATATATTTGGTATTTTTCTTAAAGATTTTAAGCTCATGCTAAATCACCTTGCGGTATTGATGTAGATGCCCCTGTCATAATGTGCCATCGATATCTTGCTTGAAGAAATTGCTTTGCCAAGATACATGCACTTGAATGCAACTTTTGAGATTCTTGATTTGCTTTATTGATACCGAAGTTAACTCTGTCTCTGTATGCACATCACAATAGAGTGCCTTCTGAATCCTTATGATGAAGGGTGGCTACCAATACATGGTCAATGTGATAATTGGATATCATGCATGGAGGCGTGGATGGAGTGTGTTTAGGAATAAAAGATGGATTGGTCGACAGCTTGGAAACTTTGACTCTCCAAGCTTGGGAAGATGAGCAATGATGGGTGGATAGAATTAGGACCAACTACTTGATATACTTTGTATGTTGCTTGAGAAGCCTACTTTTTCCTTTGTGGACATCTTTGATGGATAATTTTCCCTTTTTTATTTTTCCCCATAGTTTCTTTGACTGATGGAGTTTGATAAGGATAATCTTTATTTGTATTCTTTGGTATCCATGTGTATTTGATTTGTGCATTATGCTTCCATGCTTCTTCTACTTTGATAATGTTCCTTGTGCTTTGATTCAAATATTTCTTTTGACATTGGTCCCAATTCATGGATGGGGTGATGGGTGGATGAAGATTAATGACACGACTGGTTGTAGTATTAGCATTAGTTTCAACATAAGGATTCTTTGCACTCCCTATGTTCATGTTTTCCTGAGATAGTTTCCCCCGGTATGGTGGTAGTGGCACCTTCATTCCTTGTTTTTTCCTATTTTGATATGTCTTGTTCAGTAAGCATGCTTTGATAAATGACCAATGTAGATGACGTTTCAATTTGTTGCTCTGCTAACTCTGGAATATCATGTTTTGTCTTACTTGTTTCTTTGAGTGGATAATGCTGGATATCTTCATACATGATGTCCTCAGTTTGAATTTGGGATATATCTGATCTTGATGTTGACAACTCAACTTGATTGTAGGAATCAATAACTTTTTCTTTTTGTGTAATAATATCAGGAGTAAAGGGATCTTGTTCTGAATGAAGATCATCTACATGTCCATCCATAGAAAGCGTTTGATGGGTAGATGGAGGAGTATGTGTTATGTGGATATGATCATCTTGTATAGATAGGAGAGCATCCATTAGATCATTGTAGTAGCTTGGGGATACAAATTCTTGATCTTGAATGATTTCAAAATTTCTTTCGACATGCTTTGGATCAAGTTCTTGACATGGGTCAATTTCAAATGATGGATTGCTTACAAAGGGTTCTTGGATATATTCATTAGACATAGGAAGTGGCTCAATATCCTCTTGATCTTTGAGTGAATTTGGATCAAGTGTTGAGTGTTAGAGTAATAAGTTATTTTACTTAATTAATTTAATCATATTGGTTAATTAATTAAGTCACTTATCACTTTAGTTACTTAAGCTAAACTTAGGCACATTAATAATTAATTATTTATTAATTATTAAGTGTGCACACTAGGGTTTCCCTTTTTAGGGTTTGTTGATCTCCTTTCATAAGGATTGATCTCATTATAATTATCTATGGGAGAATATCTGTAGCTTTCATATCTTCTTGAAAGTTTTCTCTGTAACTTTTTCTTGTTGAAGTTAATTGCATACATTTGTTTGCAGATCTCTTGTGTGGAAGGTGTTTTGTTTGTTGTTTGATCCTGTGGCTCATGGTTTTGTGCTTGTTTCACAATTCTAACATGGTATCAGAGCATGGATTCAGCAAACCCCTTCTCAATTTATGAGGTTTTCTTCTTCAACAAGGGTTGTAGCTTTAGATCTGAATCTCCTTTGCTTATTTTGCAAAATTTGGAGGTGGGCATCTTTCGAAGCTTTTTTGGCATGAATCAGACCTCTCCATTGATTCCAGAGCTGTCAGAATAGTCAAGATCGACATTTGTTTCGTCAAATTTGGCTTCCGTTTGTCAGATATGTGAGGGTTTGAAGAAAGGGCATTTTTTTCTAGGTCCAAAGGGTGTTCGATTTTTCAAAGCATTTTCAGCCCAAACGGACCTCGCCATTGCATCCGTAGCGGCCAAAAACCCTAAGATCAATTGTAAACTCGCCAATACTTGGAACAATTGATTTCTGAGGCCATTTTTTTTACCCCGTACGACCCTGTTTGCCGTCTGCACATAGTTCGAGGTGATTTTTTTTTTTTAAATCATTTGATTTTTTTTTTACAAAATTTTCAGTAATCATTAAAGTTTTTTGAAAACTTTAAAAAAAAAGCTTGTGATGTTTTTGCATATAAAAAAAAGGTTTTTTTAAAAAACCTTGGGTAGTAGTACCTAAGGGTACCGCCGACCTGCCATTATGGCAGGTGGCAGCCCCTTGGGACCTGCCCCCTGCAGCAGTCGGTACCGCATCGGTACCGCCTTGCCACCTTGGTAGGCGGCGGCCCCCATGCGGGCCCTGCAAATTTCTTTTATTAATTTTTAACATACCAAAAAAAATTTTATGATTTTAAAAAAAAAAATCAAATGTTTTTTTATATATTTTTTTTACAAAAAAATATAATTGTATTTTTTTAATTTTTTTTTAAAAGAAAATATTTTTGTAAAAAGCCTATATTTTGCTTTTTAATCCCAAATAATGCATTGTAACTGGAGGAGTTTTTTTCTGCACACTAAATCTGGCGGACCTCCAGATCTGGAGGTGTTTTTCCTAAAATTTGGTGGAGATCACTTTTTGCCCATTCAGCCCCTCTCCGTTGGGCTTTTCAAATTTGCACCCAATATTCCAGAGGCCATATCTCATCCATACGGTGGGATTTTTGCATGCAATTTTTTTTGAAATGGGGTGGAATTTCGTGCTCTTCGCAGTGGTGTAGGTATTTTCCAGTTTTGACTTCTGTTTTTTTTCCAGAATTCTATTTTCTCAGTGCTGTTGTTGTACAGTTCTCATTTTGGAGACTTTGACGGGCCATATCTTCTGCATTCAGACACATTTTTGGGTGCCGTTTTTTTTGAAATTGCATATTTTTTCATCTACTTCATCATGGTGCTACTAGTTTCCTCTTTTTCTATAAGAGAATTGTATTTTCAGTATGTTGTCCTATTTGGACATTGTAGACATTATGGGCTCACATTGCATGTATTTCTCTTTTGT
This sequence comes from Sequoia sempervirens, assembly GCA_007258455.2. Taxonomy (NCBI): domain Eukaryota; kingdom Viridiplantae; phylum Streptophyta; class Pinopsida; order Cupressales; family Cupressaceae; genus Sequoia; species Sequoia sempervirens. The sequence goes on along the minus strand of VDFB02103884.1, from coordinate 2,612 downwards.
AAATGCACTGAGATAAAGTGCCTCAGCATTGTATGTGTAGTATTGAGTTTCTTGTAGATCACTTTGTGCCTTATTGTACTCGCACTATGATATAAAGTGCCATGGGAGTTGATGTTTGCCTTTGTTTGCCTTCATACCTTTCTCATGCGTATGTGACTTTTGGTTTCACATCCTTTCTATCAGCTTGTACTTTTATGTTTGCACCTTTAGATGCTCTTGGTTCCTCTTCATGCACTACTTTTAGGCATCCTGTTTCAGTGTACCTGTCACGCCTCTCCTTTTTCAGCATTATGGGGGGTTTCTACTGTTGGTGTTAATGCTTCCTTGGTTTCGATGGAGTGAGCTATGTATACAGTATTTGTTCCTATGTACTAGATGGATGCAGCGGTTGGTTACCCATGCATTTCGGTGAGATGGATCACTTAACATATGGACACTCTTACACTCCTATTTTTTGGAGGCGACCTTCCACTTTTTCATGACCAGTTCTTTAGAATTTTGGTACCTTTACCATCTGTATCTTTGAGTTCCAGGTGTTTGCCTTTGTTTTCCATCTAATTCGAGTAGTGTCGTTGGGGGCACTCATGCAGATTGTAGTCTTCTTGATCCTGATCATCCTATCTTCAGAGGAGGTTCTTCAGCACTGTAGTAGTCATCTTTTGACATAGTTTGCAGCTTTCTCATGCTTCTGTGATGTTCTACATGTTCTTCTTTTTCTGGACATTTCCTTGATTTGGAGGCTTTTCAGTCCTTCAACCGCCTTTGATCTCTTCTTGGAGTAGAGTTTTTCCCATGAGGTTTTCTCTATTTCTCCGCTTTACAGAGATCTTCTATTTGTACATGGGTACCTTACTTGGCCTTGTTTGTCAGGACCCATCTTTCTTTCATGCATCTTTTTCTTAGTGTTTTAGCTACTTCCTAAGTTCATCTTAAGGGGGGGTGTTAGAATAATAAGTTGTTTTGCTTAATTAATTTAATCATATTGGTTAATTAATTAAGTCACTTATCACTTTAGTTACTTAAGCTAAACTTAGGCACATTAATAATTAATTAATTATTAATTATTAAGTGTGCACACTAGGGTTTCCCTTTTTAGGGTTTGTTGATCTCCTTTCATAAGGATTGATCTCATTGTAATTATCTATGGGAGAATATTTGTAGCTTTCATATCTTCTTGAAAGTTTTCTCTGTAACTTTTTCTTGTTGAAGTTAATTGCATACATTTGTTTGCAGATCTCTTGTGTGGAAGGTGTTTTGTTTGTTGTTTGATCCTGTGGCTTGTGGTTTTGTGCTTGTTTCACAATTCTAACATTGAGTTGAAGATTCCTTCAATATCGAAAATCATGAGGTTGAAGGATGTCAATATGTCTTGGAAAGGACCAATGCTAGAATTTGGTGAGAGATGTTGATCATGCTTTAGAATTAAATTTTGAGATATGTCCTCTAACTCCTTAGGTGATGTAGAGACATTTTCAACATGATCATTAGTCGATGGATTTTTTATTATAGGATCAAATAATTTTAACACTCCTTGAAATAGATCATTGTGGGATATTGTTGATGGATTCTTATCATGATAAAAAAGTGACTCTTGATGTATGATGATTCAATCTTTGGATGAGGTAGAAACATCTTCCATGTGTTTGTTGATGGATAGGTCTTGATCATGTGATCGTTGACTTGGATCGATACATGGAGTTATTAACATTTTGTTGGGATTGTGAACAACAATTGCTTGTTGGGCTTGGTATTGGGCTTGAGCTTGTGCTTGCGCTTGAGCCTGGGCTTGTGCTTGTTGGGATTGTAGTGTGGCTTGGGAAACTTGAGCAGCTAGTTTTGCAGCTTGTTAGTTTTGGTTTTGTTGGATGGTGCGATTGATATGGTGTGATCATATTGATGATTGGGATTTGAGTGGTGGATGGTATGATTGATATGGTTAGCCCTTGAGAGACCATGTTTTGAGGGATGATAGATGATATGTTGGTTGCTTGTGCTATGGGGATGATTTCCATTTGTTGTTATGATATCAATGGCAAGGGGGGAGGATTTGGTATGATACCTTGATTGATGGTTGGGGGGATGTTTTGGATGAGCGGTGGTAGTGAGGGTAGCCCTAAACCAAGAGGTGATACAAATTTTTAATGGAAAGGGTGAGAGTGGTGGGAAAGTGAGTGGCATGCTCCCTTGGGGAAATGATGATGTTTTGATAAAAAATTCCCCCTGGTCCAAATAGGTCATCTTCTCCTTGTGAGGACGTAGGGTGAGAGGTTGCATGAAATGATGATGATGGGTCATTAGGATTATGAAAGGTGAGGGGGACATATGGGTGTGATGGATTTTGAACAAAATTCATGTGATTTTCAAACATATCTATCCAAAAGTTTACCAAGTGTGGATTTGAAATGTTCATGTTTGGTATAGTTGTATTTTGTATATTCTCATTTGGCATGTATGGATTTGGTGGGATAATGTTGCGTTGTTGAAGAATCATGCATTGAGTATTTGGTTGATAGATTTGTAAGTTTGGACTTGGATTTAAATCTACCATTGAAAAAGGTGTTTAAAAATTTAGATTGGGTATACTCACATTTTTTGTACCATTGAGGTTTGTA